>JAANSN010002348.1:0-24743 GCA_036850665.1 Dicranocentrus wangi | reverse complement strand
CTTTTTGCCTGCCCATTTTTACATTTGACATGTAAAAACTCAAAAATTACTTTTCCCATGTAACTTACCTACCTACATTTCCTCTCGGAATACTTGACAATTTGACATGAAATAATTCTATGATTTGAACAATAAATCGTGTTCTACTGACTCCATATTGTATAACTTTCTTGTGATTTTGATTATTTTGCGGGGTTACAAATAACGCTGGAACCTGCGAGGTGGACATTCAGAATCTTCTTCTTTTTGAAACCAGGATAAAAACCATTTTTGCAAACCGCTTTAGGGAGGGCGTTCTGTGTATTTTGGGCTTTCTACTTCTATTGCTTTGGGTGCTCTACTCTACTGCTTGTTTGTAGTTTATCGGCACGCTCGCTTATAGAAATTATATTTACGATATCTACGAACCCTTTCAACATGCTTTTCTTAAACAAAATTGACTGGTATGGTAACTGGAGAGTGTATGTTTGTTTCGTACGTACTTCTTCCGGTTTTTGAATGTTCTACAAGGTGTTCTTTAGGAAATTCTGCCGCGCTTTTAGTTAGTAAGGGGGTTTGGTAGGTAGCTAGAGTACTTTTCCTGTTGCTATGGGGTTTCGGCAACCTACATGATTTTTTTTAATTTCAAGGTTACATTTGAAAGGAACGAAGGAGTAATGAGGAGGGTTTCTCGTCGAAAGCTCGAGTAATTTAAATAACTTAAACCTCTTTTAGCCAAAATGTCGTCATCAAATGCAGGAACGAAGGAAATCATTTGCCATGCCATAATCATCCGTCTGTCACGCTTTTGATTTGTAATTTTAATTTTGTAATGTTGGGCACCCAGAGGCTCAAAATCAGTTCANTTGTAATTTTAATTTTGTAATGTTGGGCACCCAGAGACTCAAAATCAGTTCAAACCTCAAATATTAACTACTCTCCTCACCCCATTGCCCAAATTGCAAAGTCGTATTATGATGTTAACTAGTAATCTAGACAATTTAAAGGGGTGAGTGAGGGTACAGGGCTTACGAAAGTTACTTTTCAGGGTTTTCTTTCAGCCCTTCTCTATGCTTATTTTAGAATATCAACTAAATTGAAAGTAAAGAAATGATTTTCCGGAAAAACCTATAATTTCTCTTGTCTGGAAATTCTGGAAAGGAAAAGGAATCAGTCGGTATTGTGGAACACCACTTTTATGGACGGATCACACATGCCATCTGTATTCACAATTAGTCAGCTTAGGTTGAAGCTCGACTGTGGAGGAGTATGTATTAATGTGTAGTATTAATCTGCTGCATGTATGTAGTTGTGTGCAAGGACTTGCTTGTGTACTATCTCCAGTTGTTAAATGAGTAACTCAACATGTAACACGTACGTAAAAATTAAATCAAAGCAACATGACTTGACCACTTCCAATATGTTCCAATCCAGCTTCACACTTGAGGAGAGGCTAGGCATATAGTATACAGAGGCAGACTACTGTCAATTGGTATCTGCAATTTATCAACAAACATCGAGAAATGAGCAGACAAGTTGCTGCATGCAGCTGGTGCATATCATCGAATGGACTAAAGTGTTTTAATTTTAAGAATGTCGCGTTGAAATTTTTTTAGTATCTGTACATGTATCCAACTTGTAGTGTTGACTTGTCTAAAATTTGTATTAAGTACTAGCGCCAACGAAAACAGGATTTGGTATTATTTCCGTCTTTTCGTTCGTGTTTTTCTTCCGTCATACATCTCTGGACACGGTCCGGGCATATCATGGAACGGACATCTACATATAAGGGAACCACTCCGGTGGTGAGGCAACTAGGAGCTGACCTTGCCCACTTAGCGACCAGTGTGGCCCATCAAGGTGGATCAGCCACAATTACCGCTTCAAATGTTTCCGAATATTTGCTCGAAAATGATGATACCATGGAGGTCTCAGGAACTCCTAAAGACGGAGACTTGTACCGAGATGAGGAAAGTTCCGCGAGCAACTTCATGAATGGAGAAAGGGAGCAAGGTTGCCAAAGTGTTTCGACTGTGACAAATATATTTTCAGGAGGACAAGTAAACGGATCCATTCATCGACATAGCATGTGGTGGGTTGCGCATGTTTGGAGAGGGTGCATAACCCCCCCTTGTTTGGAGAGGGTGTACAAACCCCCCTTTCCTCTTTTTGGTCTGAAAAATAGAAATACTTTTGATACACTAATTTATTACTTGATTATGGACATGGATTCAGAAAGCATTTCACTTCTAAGGGCACCGTGGGTTCTGGCAGTATTTCTTGGCCAATTTCTATCACTGATGCTATGCATGGCAGCAACCGCCACAGTGTACCTCGTGGACAAATACAATCTCCAGATTTCAAATGGTAAGCTAGGATGAAATTAATTTCTAGTAAAACAAAGTTTTCAAGCTCGCCACCTCCAACCTCTGAAAAACTATTGAACTTTTGTGTTACTCCTACAGTTCGAAATTTTGCATTTTACGTCACACTCTCGTCCATTTTCACCTCGGTTCTCGCCTGGCGCCCTGGAGAAGCCAACTTATTTCCAGTTTTGAAATCCCGAGGTTGGAAGTACGCCCTAGTTGCGTTGGCCGACGCCGAAGGTAACTATCTCGTTGTGAAGGCGTATCAGTACACCACCCTAACAAGTGTCCAGCTTCTAGACTGCTTCACAATTCCAACAGTGCTATTCCTATCGTGGTTCTTTCTCAGAATAAGATACAGACCAATGCACATTATTGGAGTGGCTACGTGCGTCGTTGGAGTGAGTTGCTTGATATGGGCGGATGCAAAAAAGGAGGTTACACTTGGAGTCGATTATAAGCAAGTGATTGGAGACATCCTGTGCTTATCTGCAGCCTTCCTTTACGGCGTTGTTGATGTAGCCCAGGAATTTCTTGTGAAAAGATTTGACATTGTAGAATATTTGGGAATGGTAGGGCTATTTGGAAGTGTGGTAACAGGAGTACAATGGTGAATTTCTGGATATATTTGGCGTACATTACATTCTGTTGAAGGGAAGTGATGTGGTTTTTATTCCTAACAGGACATCTTCTGTTTTTGGATTGCAGTGTTTTTCTTGAATCCGACCAAATAACTGAAGGTGTCATTGCTGGTTCTCCAGTGCCAATTGCACTTTTACTTGGTTTTGTGATTAGCCCAACTATCGTTTTATATCGGAGCTGGTTTACTAATTAGACTGTCTGGGGCCACTACTTACATTCTGTCCATTCTCACAGCCGACTTTTATTCCCTGATTTTGGGAATATACCTTTTCCAGTACGAGGTATGGGAGTTAATAATTTATTTGGAAAATGCCAGTTCGACTAGAACTAGAACTTGACGAGTTAATGTTTCGATAATTATAGTTCGAGGCGCTCTACTTTGTATCATTTTTCCTGATAATATTTGGAGTTATCGTATACTCCTTGACGCCATCCTTTGTTGCTCTGCACTCGGCAGCCACAACACGGGACATGAGTTTTTAGTTTGATTTTCGGAATTGAATTGAACGGACTACAAAGCAAACGACGAGATATCATTTTAAAAAACGGAAGACTGGAAACTATTATTAAGTTGTATAATTAACTTTTTGCAATTCCTGGATAAACCTGATCATTTTTATGAAGATGCATAAATAAACTGGACTGGAGCTTGATTAATTTGGAATATTGGGATGGATGTGAAAAGCATTGGAATTCGTTATTTGTACTTGTAGTTGTAGTGTAACATTGTAACATAGCACATCACATACAATTTACTTGGCATACATACATTGCATTTTTCATTGCTGTTGCAAATACACGAGAAACTGAATTCCTGTATACAGGTATTTGTTTGGACGTGTGGATTCGCTATAATATGCGAATTCAATTAAGTTACTAGTAGGTTATTAATTACGCAGTACATTTGGTTCGTAGTTCCCATTCATTCATGATTCATAATGTTTCCATCTTTATTATGAAGATCATATATTCACTGTTCTGTCGCGTTCGCGTTCGTATATTCGCAACTGGACAACATACGTTAGTGTCAGTGTATTTCACCCAGCCAGCATAAACACAAACTACCTAAATATTTACGGATGGTGAGTAATGGGAGTATTGAGTATACATATACCCCACACTCGACTCTATCTAGACATCTATCTTTAGCTGATCTACATCTATATAAATCTAAGCTGATTAATGTATTTTGTCATTGTCATGTCGTTGTGAAGTGAAGCAAGGTTAGCGGAGGGGTAGGTATTCGTTGTCACACTCAGTACATTACACTTTACACTATACATAAGTAAAATACATACACAACTTCGTCACCAAATCTACTGACGATTGACGATTAGTTGACAAATAATTATACTATTTACTGTGTGCTTGCTTACAGGTTACAGTTAATTCGATTCAATCTGGTATATATCTACCAAACAGATGAGACAGAATGACCCAAGAACGATTAGCAGACCACACTGGCATACCCGAGACCAGTCTAGCCATGCATGCATAGTGTCAACTTGATTTGTATTATAGACCATCAATCGTTTTCCTGTAGCTGTCGGAGGGCATCACCCAAAGGCAAAGTACTTTCGCATTTATAGATTTAATTTTAGCTAGTCATGTTGATAAAAATACTAGTTAGTTAAGTATAGTTACTTTGGATTGTGTATTGCAAAGGACGACACTTTTGTCTTGTTTGTTTCGTGCACATGTTGCTAGTTACAGGTGACAGGTAGGCAGTATAGGTGCTTTAAAGCTAGTTTTTGTATTAAAAAAAATAACATCATAAAATGACGGAGATATGTAGTGTAGTGAAGAATAGAAGGAACAGACATGCCATGAAACTTTCACAATGACCTGTTGACAAGCGAAAATGATATCCGAAGGTGGGGGAACAACCCAGGTTGTGAAGCAAATATGGGAGTTGACGATGCCCTTTTAATACCGTCAAGTATGGTTCATCAATGTGTAGCAGCTCCAGTTACCGATGCAGATGCTAGTGAATGTTGGCTGGAGAATGGTGAGGTGGATATATCCAAAGAAGATAGCATAATAAGTAGAAATAGGGCAAGTTTCTGGAAGACGCAACCCCCTCCTCCCGATTGGAGAGAATGGTTGGAAGAATCTCTTCGTAGCTTTATTTTCAGAAGGGCAGGCGGAGGAGTTCAGCCAGTATGGACACAAGATTTGATAAGTCAAAGTAACATTTTTAGTAACATCGATTCGAAAGCGGTAAAAAATCCACAATGTTCATTTTCGCTCTCGCTTCTAGGACACTGTGGCTCCTCGCAATCTTTCTAGGCCAACTCTTGTCTGTAATATTATGCATATCTGCAGTGACCAGTGTGTACCTCGTTGATGTGTATAATCTTCATATTTCAAATGGTGAGATATAATTTGTTGGAAACGTAGCACGTAGCAGTAGCTCTTTGGATTTAAATAATTAAATTTCTCTGATTCTGATTCGTACTATAGCTCAAAATTTTACATTTTACATCACGCTGTCGGCCATTTTCACATCTGTCCTTGCCTGGCGTCCTGGAGAAGCTAACTTGTTTTCAGTTTTGAAATCCAGAGGATGGAAATACGCCCTAGTTGCTTTCGCCGACGCAGAAGGCAACTATCTTGTTGTGACGGCATACCAGTACACTACCCTGACTAGTGTCCAGCTCCTGGACTGCTTCACAATCCCAACTGTGCTATTCTTATCGTGGTCCCTTCTTAGGATCAGATACCGACCCGTGCACATTGCTGGAGTCTTCATTTGTCTACTTGGAGTAGGTTGTTTGGTGTGGTCGGACATTGAAAACGGGATTCCAGTTGGACTGGGGAAACAGCGACTTCTTGGGGACATTTTGTGTTTATCAGGGGCATTCCTTTATGGAGTATCCAATGTTGCACAGGAATTCCTTGTGAAAGCATTTGACATTGTGGAATTCCTGGGGATGGTTGGACTATTTGGAAGTGTGGTGACCGGAGTTCAAAGGTAAGAAAATTTGGGGAATATGCATAATAATGCCGTATACCCGTATTGAAAGACCAGTAATAGCAAGTTGATGTAAAAAGCTGTACATTGCAAAAGATATATTATAAATAAGCATATATATTTTAGTATTATCCTGGAATCTGACCAAATAACTGAAGGCTTCATTGCTGGTTCTCCAATGCCAATTATACTTCTAATTGTCTTTGTGTTCGCCCAACTCTCCTTTTACATAGTAGCTGGTGTACTGATGAAAATGTCTGGGGCCACGATTTACAATTTATCGATTCTCACGGCCGACTTTTATTCGCTGGTTGTTGGGATATTTGTTTTTCAATATAAGGTTGATTAATTTACGCTACATTTTATTTAATAAAAATACGAGTATACCTATATATAAATAATATTTGACATGGGATAATGATAGGCACGGCTAATTTATGACTATTAGTTTCAGACGCTGTACTTCGCATCATTTTCTCTGGTTATATTTGGAGTTATCGTATTCTCCCTGAAGCCTACGCTAGTTCCCCCGCAGACGGAAAATTAATTGAGCGACTTGTACTACCATTTCTGCAATCTTACTTTATCATCAATATATCGGAGTTTTGTGTGTAATTAGTAATTACGAGACAGAATAATGTTACATTTTACGTATCTTGACGCTTGTTTGTTGATGATTGTTTGCTCAATCAGTACTTATATGTGACTAATTTTTCAATTAAAAAAGAAAGAAGGTGAATCGATATACAGTTTTGCATTTTTTGTAATAACATGCGCAATTTATACGGAATATGAGTTGCTGTAAATAAATACTTTACTTTCTTTTAACCTAGAACTACAAATAAAGCTAAATATACCTAAAGGTTGCATTGATTTATACGCTGATGATAATTAATACAATACTCTTGGCTCTCCGCTCTTTGTGCATTCTGGCAAAAGGGTGTGAAAGTAAACGTGGAGATTTAATTTAAAAAGTATGAATAAAGTTAAAAACTTATTTCTCTTTTGTAGCAAAAAAATAAACAAATAAATTAGAATACGGGTAAAGGTAAGCATAAGTGGACAGTGGCATTACTGGACAAACTGGCTAAATCTCTTATAATGATCATGTAATTTTTTATATATTGGCGTACTCGTCGTATTAAGGTAGTTAAAAACTACATCATGCTGGCGTGTAGATTTTTTAAAATAGAAAATACTTACTAACTTAATATTAAATATTAGACTTATAAATAATTTTTAAGCAACACAGCGAAGATGTTTTACATTTTACTGGTTTATTTTAGCTTTCAAAATTGTCAAGGTGTACAAGATATGGTTTTTGAACAAATAAAAAATATTTTTTTAAAGTTTGAGTTGAATTACCTATTGTCAAATACCATATAATTTCGTGAGTAAATACACTGGCTACATTTTACTTCTTAAATGAATTGAATTAAGGGGTTTTACTTGGGAAAATAATATATACTTACAACCTAATACTTAAAAAACTAAAGTTTGATATTGTAAAAATTACGTCTGAAACGACTGAGTCGTCCTCGTTCTTTCTTAAACGTCACTCTTGGGTCAACTCGAGTAGGTCGTTGATATTGTCGGGGGGCGTGTCCAACTTCATAGTAAGCGGATTTTGATCTGGATCTACAGGTGCAGCTGGTTTCTTATAGCGCTTCGGGTTCCGGGAAAGTCCGTATTTTCCCATTGGTTTCGTAATAATTACCTTTTGGGGTCGTTCGTGTTCCAAAAATGGCATGGGCAATGGCCCGTATGGAGTTGCCATTTGACCTGGTATTCCTGGTGGCCCCTGTCCAAATGCAGAAGTGGAAGGTCGGGGTCCAATTGCAGATGGCTGATATCCAAGTGCAGGTAACTGTTGCCCTAATAATCCATATCCTTGCTGCCCAAATGCACGGTACCTTGTGGATCAGAACAATTACCGAAAAAAAAACGGTTTATATACCATTTGGAAAAGGGTAATGTGGGGAGGGGAAAGGGAAAGCTTGACAATCATTCCAAACTATTCGTTTCTTTCTATTGTCAATCAATGAGACTGGAAAGGGAAACGGACCACCACCATACTGAGCAACTCAATTGTTAAATACATAATGCATATCAAAAAATCAAATGTTTTAAATTTCCTTACCCATTATAATGGCCAACATCAACTCCAGCGACAGAATAAACGCACATCATAGCTTCCAGGTTGCTGGAACTGATAGCAGTGCACATTACAGTTATTCAGGACAGGATTGGCCGGCAACTGCAACTGGCCCCTTGACTGTGCCCCAGTTCCTTGTCCGTTTGAACTGGATCCGCCATTACCCGGAAAAAACGACATTGGAGGAGTTTGGCGACCTTGGTTCATCTTGGAATTACAGCGTTTATGATTTTTGACGACGAGTTTTGAATTGGCGACTATATTAAAACTCTGTCACTTCAGCTTCAGAACAATTTTGTTCAAAACTCAAACAAAACTCAGACTTGAACTGCTCCTCAGCTTGACTGATGACGCTTCGATCGAAATGACAGGAATAAACTTGCTTCAAGGCAAGTTTCGGTCCTCCTGGCGTAGTTGGATTGGAAGTAATTGCATAAATAAAGAGGAATTTACAAAGAACTGAAAATGTAGAAAACTGAGAAAACCCGACAGGATTGTTTGTAATGTTTGTATAGGTGTATAGTGTATGGAATGGAGGTTTGAGGTATTAAAACCAGGAGAAATGGGGTCTACCTACGTCTCCAGCAGCAGCGTCCCAGTCGCAATGAAGAAGAGCAGAGCTTGAGAGATAAGAGTTTTTGAGATAAGGATTTTTATAAAATAAATTCTATACACGGCATCTGTAAATCCGTATCTAGTTTCTTATGCAAAAGTGTGATAAGAAGAGTTTTTACCCTTCCTTTCTTATTTAAATGAGCTTTCTTCAAGTTTCACGTTTCACGACATCCAAGGCTAAAATGTAAAACCACATAGGTAATACTTAATAGTATATATGATTTCATGTCTCATTATTATTACAATAGAAGAAAACTACAATTAAATTAATTGTTAAATATATACTGAAATACATATGTATGTGTAAACAGTATCGGCAGCAGGATAAAGTTTTGGTGTGCATTCACTTGGATTACATAGGTACTACTCGTATTATCAGTCATTTGCATACTTTGGGTTCTCGATACTAACCATCAACCATAGTCACAATGGGGAAGGTTCAACACAGGACGTCTACCAACTACCCAGTTGGGTTATCGGTTAGGAGGACTATACACAACAAGCTACGAATTACACAATTTGAAATATCCTGGTCTTTTTTTCTTTTTTTTTATCTTGCTATAGTGTTACTAAATGATTGTGACTTTGTGACATTTGCATTTCCGGCTTACCTTCCTCTAAATAAAAAAGAGACAACACTGAATTGAGGAATTTTATATGTAGGGAAATTACAATTGAGCCAAGTATGTTAGCCACTAGCCAGTGCCAGTGTCTCAAAATGTGAAGTTAACTGCTTTGTTAAATTAAAAATTACGATGACTTTAGGTATAAGATTAAGATGTTTATTCAAATCTACAAAAGAATAGAAACCAATATGTTATCAACAGGGGTTTACCCTCCTCTTGCATGAGATTTATTTTGCAATGGATGATTGAGTATATATAGATGTCTGTTGCATAATATATCACTAAACTTAATATATGCTTGCCACTCTTGCCAGTCCTCGATCATTCTCTCATTGTCAGCTCCACTTTTTTAATAATGTCAAAAGTTCACCTACATTCATTCTAATAATGCTGCAAGAACGCTGAGTAGAGAAATCGGATAGGTACCTACAATTTTGTGAATGATATGAAATTTCCAAAATGTGTGTACAAATTCTGTCAAGCATAGCTATTGTGACAAATACTTTCGAATATATTCCTGCAATCGCAGTAAGTGCTTAAAGCTAAAACTGTGTTTATATTTGATGTAAAAATTTACTTTAGTAAATGGCAGAAACTATAATTCAGGAATAATACATATTTTTATATGTAGTTTATATACAAAGATTCTCAAATACATAATATATAATGTAAATAGCATTAGCATAGCAGTAAGCATTTTAAGTTACAATCAAACTTTTAAATTTTTCACGCATTGATTCGTGTGCATAAGCCGAGTCTGTTGTTAAACCGTCAATTAATTCTTTGATGAAAAAATATCCTCGTGATTCCAAAAACTCTTGTAATGCCTTCCTTCTTCCGGGAATTAGACCATGCTCAACCGTTAGAAACTGTAACAAACAGAACAGACTAAATTAGATTTATGATGTATTCCCAAATGATAAATCCACGTGTTTCAATGTTTCAATTCAATAGCATGCAGTTCATGAAAATCAGCCTATTTTATGTCGGAGAAAAGTAGATAGCTGCGTTTAGCAGGCGTAATACGTTGATCCATTATTGATTGAATCATATGACCCAAATATTGTTGTTATTAAAATTTTGATGATGTTTTTGTATTTTTGTTAAAATGCGATTTGGAATTGTGTCTCTTGTAATTAATTATTTGGGATTAGGTCGTTTTGTGATATAAGGAGTCAGTATGCCCAGTTTTAAGGTGTATACAGTACAAATACACACAAAGTTTTAAAACGTTACCTTGAATCTAATTTTTTCAAACGGCACAGTCTTCAATATTTCGAGTTCCATCCCTTCTACGTCCAAACTGAGGTAGTCAACTTCACTTACATTTATGGCCTTCAACATGGTATACAGTGGGAGGCACTGAACGGTTAGACGAACATCCACACCGTGCTCCTTTCGAGCATTGAGACCAGCCAAACCATTACTTTTTGGGTTCGTGAAAAAGGAAACCTTTCAAGAAGGACCAAGCTTTAAGCATAAATATGGTTTGGTAAACATTTCGCGATTGACACTTCGACGTATGCCCTTAAAAATTCACAGTAATTACGTTACCTTGTCAGCAAACGGGGTAATACAAGCAGCAACATTTGCAAGCCAAGCTTTCCGATTCTTCTTGACAAGTCGTGAAAATGGATCTGGATTTGCTTCGATCAAAAGACCTGTCCAATTGTAAGTTTTTTCGAGGCGAAGCGTTGGTGAAATGAATTCCCCATCATTAGCACCACATTCAATGAAAAATCCTGGCTTCTAGAACAACAATATGGTTGTAAAAGTAATATTTTTGGTATCTGACTGAGTACGTTTGTCTATGTATATGTTGGTAAATTAATTGTTGATAATAAAAAGCAATATATACGAACATTTTTGTTAATTATAAACCTCTCGAGAATAGAAAACTTCTCTATGTTGGTGGGTATATCTTCTGCAACGTCTTTCCTTTCAATATTATAAGGCAAGTTTGTCGGCGGAATCATAAAACGATCTCTACACAGAATAATAAATTCAACAGTAATAAATCCCAATGTTTAATTAGTAATCACACGTCAAGCCGTCGTATGTGTAGTTATTGTAGTATGCTCTGTACCTTACTATTTGAATCAGGCATGGGTCATCTTGAATAGCGCCTGGGCCCAAAATATACTGCTGATAGTCACCTGCCAGAAACTAGTTGCTATATTTTTGGTAACAATAATGATTAAAAGTCGTAATACTTTATGATGACACTTACAAGCGGGTGAAGCAACTACTCTTGTGTACGTGAGGCCGGGGGGAGAAAGTTGCCATCTACGAATTATAAAACTGATCACTAATATATTCACTAGCAAACAGGCAAACCATGTTATATACGTTTTGGATGACAGTTTTCTCCGGGCTGAAAGTTGTTGTATCACATGCGAGTTAGAAGAATGAGAAACTCCATTTTTGGGTTTTAGCACTGAATACATTTCTGCTTCAAGTAAACTAAGGAAGTTTGAAATAAATAGTTTCCGGTTATGGCTTCTGGTACTAGTTGCACTGCTACGAATGACGAATATGAGACTAAATTGAAAGGTGTGTAACAGTTTACGTATCTTGATATCATGAACTTATTTGGTTAACTAAAAAGGTCAACTCGGCGAGTGTATGCTTATGTTTTTTTACAATGAACTGATTTTGTTTCCACACGCTTGAAACTAAATCTAAATCAAACAATAGGTTTTTGCATGGCAACAGTATTAAAGAATAAATCACCGCGCACCGGAACAAAATTTTATTTCAGCCAGCATAGCACAATATACAAATTATGTTATAGCAACGCAACGCCACAAGCCAGCCAATGTTTATAAATTCGAGAAATGACAAATAATGTGCAACATCCTCAATAACCAATTTGAAAAGTTCAATTGCTTAACCAGCAAATAGTATTCTTGTCAAAATGGATTTTAATGTTTCCAAAACTAGCACAGATCTATGTACATTTTTACAGCACAGCAAACTAATATATGACAAGATTTTCTGTGTCATCATCGTTTGGCTAGGGAAACGGGCATGTAATGAAATAAAAATATAACCGTTACATGCGATAGCAAATAGCTTGGCTTTGACAGTTTAATAGGCTAAAGGGTTTAGGTACAAATAGGTACGTATAAGGTTAGTCAATCGGCATTCGGCATCATCAAAATACAATAAATTAATTAAGCAATTATATTGACAAGAAGTTATATTGATACTGACAAACATTTGATCCATGTTGACTGGATCCATGATCCATGATGTCCTGATCAAATATCTATATAGGTGTCAGGGTCACTCCATGAAAGAATTTTAAGTAGGTAAGTCAGCTATTATGAGGTTTCTTCCCGTTTCCGATATACTAGGTAAAAATGCTGCTTTATAATTATATATAAAAGTGTAAAAAATGTGTATATTTGAAACAGTGGTACTAAGCAATTCTAGTATGATAAGTGGTCAATCAGGTTAGCATGTTAGCACATTAAGACATGTGTGTGGAGTATATGCCTAAGAATAGCACGGCGAATTTGGTATTGGGTAAGGATTCGGGTCGGGGGATAAGTGGATTCGGGTGAAGGGACTGTGCAATCGGCAGTTCGCCAACTGGGTCCCCAGTGGTTGTCACCTCTTTTCATAGTGTGCCTCAAACAGTACGTAAAACAAAAAATCGCTGGTGGCGCAACTCCATGCAGTATTTTGAAATATATTTTTCGCAACTTTTCAATTGCACACATAACGTACACTTATTTAAACAACTGTATGTATGTATTTAGTATTTACACATAAGATCAGCGACATTGCTTGTTCTGCTGTGTTCTAGTAAGTACCTGTAAAATACCTGTATAAAATACCAGTAAAACGATCATAATCATAAATCTTAACCGTTATGTTATTGTCGCCTCATCTTTTGATTTTATCATTGTAGTAGGTTAGAGTGACATGACGTTGATTGCTGTCGTCGCTGTATTTTCATTTAGATTGATTTACCATGAGAAATCCATTTAATAGATGACCTTAGTGATTAGTGAAGTCTTTCCAATTTCACTAACGGTATACAATAACTTATTTAGCTTGATTCATTTCCGGGACTAGGGCATGATATATTCTATATACCAACACGGCCAATAGTCACTTAGGTAAATAGTCACATTGCAATTTTACGACTACAATACCTAAGACGGCTGTCATTCCCAACCCAGTCTTGTTAAGTTTTGTGCGTGCAACACTACACTATTTTAGGACTTCAGTAATGACAGAACCGGGGAGACACCACAGACGTCAAACATCAAATGTCTAACTAAACTGACTCGCACAAAACTGGTTTTATCTACCTGGTTTTATCAGACTACAGTGGAAAAATGGTTGACTGTTTTTCACCGTCATTTCTATTGTCAACAATGTCGATGTCCTTCTTTTTAAATCTTTTTCTTAGGTTCATAACAATTTCTCCAATAATTCCCGAAATTCCCATGAAACAACCTAAAATGAGGATGAAAAATGGCCCACTCAACTGCTGTATATTTAAGGATTTGCTACCTTCCAAATTATACACAATCTGGGACAGGTTCATCGTCCTTTCCCAGGCTTTCCTTTGAGCTCGAATAAACTCAAAATCTTGCTCTCTCCATTGCTCCATCAATCCCATTCCAATTGCTGTGGATAGAACAGAGTCAAATTTTGTTCGGAAAACTGCCCTCTTTTTGAAAATGAGATTAACAGCAATGAAGGATGTAAAGGCAGGAGCTCTCCGAATCGGGGCACGGCCGTAGCGATCACTGAGATTTTTATGGAACACAAAGTTTGCTATAGATTCCCACGAAATACACACAAACCTAGGATCACTGATCGCTCTTTGGAAACATCTTGCGTCATTTTCTTCCAACTCCATTCTGCGGAATATTGTCTGGAATGTTGGGTTTTGGGAGGTTTTTAGTATGCTGTAGGCTGCTCCACGGAGATATTGCAGAGCAAAATGGTACTTTGTTGAGGCGGCCAGAGCCTCAAAACTTTGAGGGGGATCTTCCACGGTGGGGAACGCCAAGAAGGACACAAGCTTTGAGCGATAAGAGGTGGTAATTAAGAGGGAAAATATGAGCCAGAAAGCTACAAAGGTCCGAATTGTGTTTGTGGTTTTGGAGGCAATTCCAGTATTACAGTCTTGCTCGAGAAAGGAGCGTAGCAGGAAGTTTGTAACTATTTGAAAAGGATCAACAAAATCTTTCCGTCCTTCTATTATCATTAAAAGAACAGTAAGGGTGGCACATGCAACACCAATAGCTAGACACACAAAGAGCCAAAGGAGTGGTGCAAATGGCAAATATACAGCGGTCCACGAATAATGGGGTTGTGGCTCACCACTCGAAAATGTCATGTATTCATACACCATTGGGACTGAAAATCCGACCATTCCGAATCTATTGTAGATCTGACCTGTGGTCTGTCCAATTTCTGCATTTCCGCTAACAACATCACCTACAGTTCCTATCCACGTACCGTTAGCTTGTTTGAATCCGGTACCTCCTCCGCCCACTGAAGGAAAGTAGATCCCTGAGAAATTATATTTTCTCACGAGGTGCTGGAAAGCAGAGTGCATCACGCCTCTGCGAATTTTCCAAGTACCGGTGGAACTTTGAACAGGTTCAATGAGCCATCTCGCTAGCATAGGACAACTAACTGTGAACTGTTTTCCGTGGAAATTACCAAGGAAGTCAGGAAACAAGGTCAGGGAAGACCAAGGATTTGATGCACTGATTGTGTGCAATTTCGGTTTACCAGCGTTGCAATAGATGCACGTTGACCACAGCCCAGGGGATTCGTGACCTTTAAATACAATTCCTAGCTTATTCTTTACTTCAACGGCAAGAGTACTATTAAGAAAGAGTGACTCGATCCGAGTAGTGCATTGAAAGCAGTAAAATACAAAATAGTCTTCGTCTTTTTTTACAACTCCACTTAACCCTTGAATCAGATTATACAAAATGCTACTTTCGAGTTGACTTGCAGCCGTATTTACTGAAGACGCAGTTTCAAATATTGCTATTGTACATGACGTTCGTAGCTTATGGACATCTCGGAAATTGTTATAAGGAAGAGTTACACTTGTAACACTTTCACCACCCGAGACCAGTAAATACTTGTCGTGAAATGGAAATACTGAAAATATGTCGAACTGTTCTAAAGGTGATGATGTCGTATTTCCTTGTTGAAATATTAAAATGGAACAGGATTTCATTACGGATGACATCCCCGTCCAAACATGATCAACAGAAAAACCTGGTTTATAATGGGAAGTTACGCAAAACGTAACGGCTAAAATTACAATGAAATGTTTCAAATACATCTGAAAAACGAGCCTAGCGACAGTATACGTAAAAATTATTCATTCAAATGCAACAATTTCTGCATTGTTTTGAATTTTTAGCTGCACATGAGCTCCAAGCGCCAGCACCAATTATGAAATGATCGTCTTCTTAACTATCGATTACGCGGTTAAGATATAAATGACACCAAAACGTGAAAGTCGGGAAATTATGTCGATATCGATCCATTTTTAGCAAGGGTAATGGAAAAGGTAATCAAGCCCATTTGGCTAATGTCGCATCTCTGCAGCCCCAAAACATGTCAATAAATTGTAATTATGCTCAACTCAAATGGAAAGCTTACAGTTCGTTTTAGTTTTTGTCGTAAAAAGGAAGATATACATATATAAAACCACATGTCATGTACAATAAACGTGCTTTCCAGTTAATATGAAATTTTGAGAACACGAATATACAACGAAACGAAGAAAGTCACTTTAAACCTTTGTTATTCTATCTACTTATGTCGGATCAATTTATGTCAGACTGTCGTGTGAAAATAAAATATGATGGCTAAACGACCAAAACCACTCGTGCATTACCTTTGGTCGTATTGTTACAAACTTACTTAGGTGAATAAACCCGTTTAGCTAAAACTGATAAACTAGCAAAATACATAGGAAAACGCAAAATTCCATAGGACAAGATTTTATCATTTCCCAAATCCAAGGCATGGCCACCATACCATCGTTCCTGTGTTTCAACGCCTTTTGCGTCTGTCTAGCTGAATAACATCCTGTCCGTTGAAATATGAAATCACATCGTATTGTTTAGATTTCTAGGTTATATGGCAAAAATAAATCTACAAAATAAATGTTGTTACCAATCACATTGCTTTAAGATGTACTTTATTTTTATTTTATTTTGATTTTACAACTGATTCACAAAGCCAATGTATACAAAAATAGTCATGCTCATTCGTCATCGAATACTACGTCAAGATTTAATGCTTCCGCTACTATATTGTCATATCTCAGTTGCATTGTGCTGCTGGTAGTATTCGCAACGCACCGTTTCGCATTGTCATTAAAGTAGTAAGTATGGTTAGAGCCTGCAGGTTTAGTGCAATTATGAGGATATACGAACCAAACGTTGAGTTGGGGATAAAAAATGCAGTAAAAGTAATCACACCCATGGCACGCTTGCTTTTGCTGTTCAGTAGGCGGAAAAGCACCGTTTTGTCTGCAGGTAATTCTGGTTGGGTCGGTTTGTGAGAAAACCATAACCGCTCCGATGAGCTGCCAATAAAAATATTATTTTTAGTTAGTAAATACACTTTTTCGTCCAAACATATTTTGAGACAAAAAAATATTTGAAATGACCGGTACCATAAACGCCATTGCAGCTCTCATGATTGTAAAAATGAGTTTTAGGGTTAAATTTCCGATTAATACCAAGTAAATCGGATGATCAAGTACTTCGTTAACTCCTGGATGGAATGAATATGATACTAGGTATGAGGGAACCACTACACTTTTATATGCACAGTGCGTGAGATGGTTAATCAGATTTTATTGCAAAATTTGTTTTTAATCATAGTGGCTAACTTGAAAAGTTATTAAAGATGTGTAGGTATTTCCACTATTTTACGACCTACATACATCCGTTTATTTACTTCGCAATTTTCTAATATTTCCGCAAACTTAAAAAGTTCAACTATACCTATATGTCAAGTATCAACGAACAAGTTTGTGAAGAGGTAATTAATAAAATGAATATGTTTGCCTTACATACTCGCCAGTATTTACAGCCATTGTAGTTTGTAGAGCAAGGACTTTTGATAGTTATATTATTAATATTTTAAAGTAAAAAATGGAAAGCCCAAAGCGTCATTATTAAACCAAGCAACAGTGGTTTATTTACACACTTTGGTTTATGTATCATTTTACGGGGAAGTTCGTCCGTGGACAGGTATTATTGAGTATTGAGATTGAGGTAGTCAGAATTGGGTCCACAGGTTAACCTTTTTGTTAAATTATGAAATGAATAGCAAATCACCATAAAACTCTGTTGGTCGTAATTTTTTTTAAATGCTACCAAACAAAACTTAGGTTGGTGTAGGTTTGCTTGGGATTGGGATTAACACACACTACAGTTACAGTTACAATAGGCTTCCGTAGTATTTGATGTACATAACCTTGTCCTCACAATTAAACTAATAATAGCCATTAGGGTAATACTGTTAAGGTTATTAAATGGTCATTGATAAACGCATGACTCGTTCCAAGAAGTATGATACCGAACAGGACAGTGGCACGTCACCGTCATAGTCATAACATTTTACAACTAAACGCAATGCGTACGCATAGGTATACCTTTTAAAAATTAGAATTAGCTTGAAGTAGATATTGTAAAGAACCATCGCAAAAGGAGTTTGGAAAGAAGCATTGATTCCAGACAATTACTTAAATTACACGCTAAATTATTTATTTATTGGCTAAATAACCGGCTAATATTTAATAGTTTACTAAAACATCACATAAAAATATTCAATACCTTATCACATCACACCACAGCCCACCCACATCTAATCTAATCGTAAGTCATAACCAGAGCCATATCGTAAATTCGTAATAATAATTTCCATGTATCGATGCTGGCAACTTTCTGTCACTGCCATTTGGATTTTTTAATTTTAAATGCATTCGCCCAATCAGCACATACAACCATTCTTTTTCATCCTGTCAAACGTGCTATTCACTATTCTAAAGTTCCTCCTCCACATTGTATTATCATTTGACAAGTTTTTAATGGTTCCGAACTCCAAACCATCAACTCTCCGTGTTAGATTTAAAAACATTTGTCCCACATCTCCACCAACTGGAGGAGCTTCAGTTGGAGGCGGGGTGGTGGAGGGATTGTTTGGAGTGTTTCCTCCAGGTTGCGTTTTGTTTACAAGGAGTGCTACATCGGTTATCCTTTGTAGCAAATCGTCATTCGTCTTTGCAACCAGGGTCTGTGTATCTTCCCATTGGGTTTGTAAATCTTTGGAAAGGTTGTTCTGGATTGAGGTTACATTCGTCAACACCTCATTTATCTTTTCCCCAAGTGCGGCTTGTCCACTGCTTACTTTTTGCTCAACAGTAGTAATTCTTCCAGCAGTAGTATTCAGTGCGTTATTGAGGAAATTAAAGTTGTCGTCGATTTTCGTATTTAAATTAGTAATACTCGTAGTGAGTTGATTTTCCAGTGAGTTCACTTTGCTTTCCAGTGTGTCCAGCAATTTGATTCGTTCTTCAAGCCATTCAATTCTTCGATGAAGGTCATCATACTTTTTCGATTGATTCTTGTCGAGTGAATCTGGAAAATTACAATTCTTATGCATTTCATATCAACTTTACCTGATCATAAAATACCCGTATCTTACCCGTATAATTGCGAACAATGTTGATTTCAAGTAAACAGTCCGGGTTACATGTTGATGGAGATTCTTGTTTTAAAATCGTTTTCCCATCTTCTTTGAGTGTGTTCCCGATAGAACACCAGTGGCCCAGGGGAAGCGTTACAAATAAGCTAGCAAATGTAATAACCTTCATGGAAGTCATGATGAATTGTGCAAGTGCAAAAAGTTTCTAACAAATTATGGTCCATTCAAGTGCACACCTGATTCTCGTAAACGAATTTGACTGAATGAAATTGACTCATTCATTAATATATATAATTTTTGGATTTGCATGTGCGGATACTTTGATTTCTTTATTCTACATTTACCTTGATCTTCCTCAATTATCAATAGAAGAAACTAACTGCATGATATCATTCATGTAATAACCTTTGCGTGGTGTTTTCGAATGTTATTTACACGATGCAAGATGCCACAATGAAAAGAGCTTGGATATGACAATAATATGACAAAAGGGTAAAAAAATTGTATTTTTTCGTAAACTGACGCGAGCAGATGAGTCAACACCAACACGAATGTCGCATGTCGTTGTTAGAGTGCGTGTCATAGAAAATCATTGCATTGCAAATTCAATAGCAAAATCTCGTCTCATAATGACATAATGAATGATGTTATGATGTATCTTCTGACATGGCTTACTGACGGTTTGAATATGAATAAACTTTATTTACGTGTTTTATGTATCTATGATAATTACACACTTACACATTACAATTTTTATAACGAAGTTATTTGGGGGGGTATTGTACTTTTTCAGGTAAATAGTTTTGCTAATTTCCCTTGAGGTCATAATCTCGAGCAGATTTGGAACATATATTCCGTAAATGCGTATTCCTTTCACTTCCAGCTAACAATAATACATTAAACCATGGTTCATGACGCATGACGAAACTTCAATTGCAAGTCGTATACATATATTAAATATATGGAAACTTGGTTGACGGACGAACGTCATCATTAATCATCATCCTGTTTGGTATGTATACAAATAATTCAATAATTATGGAAATTAAGATAATATTAACGAGAATGAATGCACACCTGAATGTTTTCAGGTGTTGCAGGAAAATTGAGTGAATGTCACCACATGAACAAATATGAAAGTTGCCAATGAAAGACTATTTCATCTAGGATATTTAACTGAAGCGTGTTTTGTTAGTCTTTAATACAGGCGATAAACGATTATTATATTTTCATTTATTCTCTGTCAATTATGATAATTCTAATAGTTGACAGTGGGTTCAGTATTTTTGGTTTTTAACTATTATAATTCTTAGCCTCTGGGTTTCATATTATACGGTAACGTATGTGTAGGAATATACCTAGGTATTTTTAATTTAGACAATGCTAGGCGGCCTAGGCTACGGAAAGGTTCAGAATGAGTTAAGTAAATTAGGTAATTTGTCGTTTTCATGCATCCGTTTATTATTTGTCATCCATTTTCTATTGTTTTGAATATCAAATTCTTTGGGGCGAAATATGATACGGGCGCAAAGTCGTCCGGTTGCAAAGATACCTGGGCGAAAATTGACCCTTGTGCGTAATGCGGTCGGGGCGCTATGGGTCTAGACCCTTGACATTAATTAATGCCTGCGTGGAGTGGAATTTTCGGATTTTCAAACTGTGTTGTTTCCTCGGTGCTGCGAAATGACTAACACTAGAGAAACAAAAAAAGTGATAAAACATTGATGTTACATAGTTCTGTTCTGCTTACGAAGATATAATATTATTTGAATTTCTATTTCTGCTTCCTAATTTATATTTTCTTCTTTTTCGACATTTTAGCAAATAAAAGTTATATCTCTGATACCTACTAATATGTTGCGACGTGATTAGTGTAGTTACTGAGATTATCTTAATATTAATTAATGGATTAAAAACGCTAATCCGATACGCCTCATGATTTTGTACTTTTGCAAATGTTGGTTCACATTTGCGTAGACACATTGTATTTTACAACATACCTTGCTATCGTAGTTGCCATTTTCATTGTATGCTAGCACAATATAGAAAAGACAAAATTCATGAGTGGTGTCCTGAACTAATAGTGATACTGACTACTTAAATACTCTAGAGTAAACCCACGTAAATAAATACGCGTGTATATATACAGAAAAACCAATGTGGCAAGGAATTATTGTTACTATTGCTTGTGGCACCAGATTCCTTCTGTCACATTCACTCGCATTGTCACAAAATGAGACGGAATCTGTACACAAGTCTAGTTATATCTGCGAAGACTAGGAAATACTCAGGATAATCAGGATGGAGTTAATGAACTGTTACATTCTCCACTCTCTTTAACTCTAGAGGTTTTTGGTTCGTATTGTAATCCATGCTTGCTTGCAAATCTTGCAATTCATATATCGTCTGTCTGTCTGAATAACAAGAAAGTATTTAAAACATTGAACTTCTAATTACTTACTTCCAGAAAATTAGTACTCACTCTGACAATTCAGTGTGTCAAAGGTCTAAGGGTAATAACAATAACATTTTTGCTTGTACATTTGGTAGGATCTTGTAAGCATTTAGTTTTATTCGTAAAGTTGTTTTTGCTTTTTGTATCAATTCATGAACTATCAAATCAAATGAAAATGTGTTTTCTTTTGTTGTTCAATTCTGGCTTTTCGTGTGCACGCACTGTTACATTTTGGATCCGATCCGACATAATAATGGTCACTGAAACTACGATGAATTTTTGAAGTTGCCTATAATTATTTACTTAAGTCGACATGCATGCTTCTTAGTTTGGAATGAGAGACTTTGACTTATGACAAATAAGGCATATATTGTTACTAGTTATTAGGAGACAACTTTTATTGCATAGATAAATACTTTGAAAAACAACAGAGAAAGCAGTAAGAAGCGGAAGGGGTAATAGCGGAAAAGAACCAAAGATCATAGACAAAAGTAAGAAGACGTGAGAAACAACGGGAATAAAAATGTGCGAAATTCTGTGAAATTGAGAAAAGGTGACTAGGTTTTGACGGTGACTACTCCTCTGTTTGACTAGTTACTTAATGAAAGTGAATGGTTAATAGGCAAATCCAGCTCCACGTCCGAGACCGAGACCGAGGTCACCACGACCGAGTCCAAGACCGAGATCACCACGGAGTCCAGCACCGAGACCGGCTCCAGCGGCTCCCCAACCACCGGCAACTGGAGATCCAAGACCGTGGACAATGGAGTTTCCGTGTCCAGCCCATCCCCAGCCTCCTGGGTGGCTAGCGACTCCCTTGTTGATAACTTGGGCTATTGGCACAAATTCAAAAGTTAGAATGATGGTGGGCTACAGTATATAGAACTCAAATAGTCAAAAGTTTGCAACCCATGCGCATACCTTGGAAACCGCTATGTGGTCCAACGGTGTAGACGACCTGATAAATAAATACAATTATGTTTGTGGATAAGGCGTCATGGCAAGCAGTTTAAGGCTATATATATACAAATAGACATATGAGTTGACTAGTTGACGTACGGTGCGGACAACGCCATCAGGTTGAACGAGAGAGTAAGATCCCTTGGTCACTCCACCATCACTGTAAATTTAAAAAAAATATGATAATTAATTGCTAATGCATTAACATTCGGATTTGACATGCTTAATGGTTTTTATAACATACCGAACTTCTGAAGCAGTCTTTTGGTCTCCAGTGTGCTTATCAGTTACGCCATAAGAGGTCCTGTAGGCGGGGTAGGCCTGTATATAATTTTGGCAAATTTATTGTCTAAGCTCTTTATTATCAATCAAAATTCGCATGTTCAAGCAAATGGTGTCTTTGTCTACTCACATGATGATGGTCACCGTGGTGAGCTTGAGCAGCAGCTCCAGCGATGACGGCAGCCAAGGCAAAGAAGATCTTTAAAGTTTTCAAAATGTTTTGATTATTCCCCAAATTACGAAAATCGCAAATTCACAAAGAAAAAGTTTTCGTAGAAACTTACAGTAGCGGATTGCATGTTGATTGTGTTGAGGTTGGTGTTTGTTGAGTGAGATGTGAATTGTAGTTGAGGATGATTGATTGAATGAATGAAGCTTCTAAAACTGCTCCCATTTTTATACCAAATTTAGTCAAGAAGGCAGCCTAATTACTAATTAAATTACTAAATGCGTCTACACATATTACTGATCCACTGCATTGATTTCATAAAGGACTATCGATACGATTCAGTATACATATGAAATCAATCACATAATTTTTGTAGCAAAAACTGAAATGGGATATTTATAGTCACCAAGAACGAGTGTATGTTTATATACATTCATATTCTACCAATTAATTCATAACTATACCGTATAGGAGAAATTAATATCAATGATAAATCATGTTTTGAGGGGGCACGCATGCGTGTAACATGCTTTTGCAATGCATATTATCTGCATCAAGATGTATTTATGGGTGACTGACTTCAGTTGAGTCTGCAGACTACACATCGTAAGACTAGCATCCTCATTTTGTGTATAAATTAAGCAATAATATTTTGTTCTTCCATAAAACTTCATTTGACCAAAGCAAACTGTGTCATACCTCATTTTTAGGTGTAATAGTAGACCTACAGAAACGGAGCTGTGCTGTGATTGTATACATTTGAGTTCTAGTTAGTTGGTCTGCGTCTGCGAACTACAACTGCATTACTTTGTATCAACTTTGGTACATGTTGCAAAATTCTGGGAGCATTCTACACTTATTTATCAACATCTAATAGGAAATGTTCAAAATGTATGACAGACATGTAACACAACACAAATCCTTAACCTTTTCTGCACTACTGACTTGAAACGACTGAAACAGGGTCCTAATAACTAACGCAATCGCACCGGGCTATAATTTATAATGTCTGATTTTGATTATGCTCGTAGTACAAACAAATGTTCAGTTTCAGTATAAAATGTATATATTTTATGAAACTAAGCACTTACTTACGAAGCTTAAGTTCCCTAAATATGAAGTTCACTGACGTTATGAAAAACAACAAATGCAAATGAATTTAAATTTACAAATTACTTAACGACATAATATATACCTAAAGGGGCTTTTATTTCAAATTGCAGACGGCAGACTTATTCACTCGTATGTATAAAGTTATTAAATTCAAATTGCAGTATCACGGGTGTGCGAAGACAGAATAAAAACAGATATGCGTTTATGTCATCAAAAATCTAATTGTACGGCATCTTGGAAACCGGGGTTTTCATCAAACCTAGTACACGTTCATGCCTCATGCCTGTAGACTAACAGAGAACCATAGATGATGATGCGAGCAATGCTATTTTAAGTTAGGTATTTAATTATAAAAGTATATACAAGCCAAAAGGCATTGATTGACCAGATAGAACCATCACCTGTACAAATATTTAATGTGACTATTTGCAGTCTAAATGTGTCATGAAGCGTCATTCTAAAATACAATCCAGCCAAATATTTGTTCATTGTTTTCATGGAGGGTAACGTGAAAATAATAGTTAAGTAAGACGTTCGGCGATTGTGCAAAATTGATTTACTTTAATTTACATTTTAAACCGCATCAAAACTATTCAAAACATTATATTTTTCTTCTTTATCCTACCAATTGCATACCAAGCCTTAAACATGTTTAAATATTTACCAGAAAGGGTGAGGATTATTAGT
>JAANSN010002347.1:0-24746 GCA_036850665.1 Dicranocentrus wangi | reverse complement strand
CCTCCTGCCCTGTATATCCCGACGCAAACTGGCCAACTAGTAAGAAGTTATTCAACTTATTTTTTGTATAAAAATGAAAATAAAAGACTGGATCGAACCAAGCTTTCTGTTGAACAAGTCATTATCATTTAACAATCATTCTTCACATTCGGGCTTGAGTTTGGCTAATCATATTTTAATAGCCTCCTCTCATACACGCTGCTCCTTGCTTGCAACAATTTCGGAATGAATTTTAATTGTACGCATTTAATATGGCTAAAAATTAAGCAGTCATTGACTTCCACTCTCAAATTCTCACTGAACCCTCCATCCATTTTTATTGCACTAAAAAATCTAACAAAACCATGAAGCCGTCGAATTTGCATGTACCTCATTCTGCTTTGGACGTGTATATATCTAGCCTTGTTCTTGTAAGTGCCAAACCACAGAAATCTGACTATGATTGATGATGACGGTTTCACGTGCACCTCCTGGAGATACTACATCGTAGATAATTAATAATACAAAGAAATGTTCAGCCAGGCTTGTTAGGATTCATCTCTACTTTGTGCTTTGTCGAGCGAGATGCAGATATGACAGGAATATTTATGTCGAAGAGTAGGGATGTGTGAGGATGCTAATAAATGCGGATGATTCTGAGAACTAAGAAATCATGAGTCTTGCAGTGTTTTTATTATTCTGCTTTTTGTCATATAGCGTGTTTGTGTGACGCTATAAATATTATGTATTTTTTGTTTGCATTACACACAGAATAGATGATACCCTTCATGCACAAGAGATTCGACATTCGACCAAGAAATTATTATTCAAAGCAAAGCAAATGTCTGCAGAATACACTTGATGCTTATATGATGACGATTCTGATTGAATATTATTACCAGCAGTATTACCTTGCAAAAAGTTGTTTGTATATTATTCTCTATTTGTTTTCGTATATTATGACCTTAATATTAAGGTAAGAAATATTAAGCTTGGGATTGGTGGATGACGAATTAAAACGAGAGGTACTAATCAAGAGAACAAAAGTTTGTTTTCTATACTACCCACATTGACTTTGCAGAGCTAACATATAGTTTGTCTCAAGTCAAAAGTCTTTATTATTTTTGAAATGAGGAGTTATCCTATCGTTTTGTTAGGCGTTATCCTATTTATATACGCCTTATCATTTGCCAATGGAGCACCTGAGAAAGGTAAATCACATTCACATACGAACGGACAAAAGCCAAAAATTGATTTACCAAGGCTTGGCCAAGTATGATAGTAATTTTGTATTTAATTTTAAAGCAGCGGAACCTGAAGATGTCAGACTGAAAGCACCATGGGCTGCAGCCATTTTTCGTAAAAATGCAGAGGGTCAATGGGAGTTCCTGTGCTCTGGAACAATCACTGGAAGATATACCGTGATTACTAGTAAGCACGTTACCAAATGGATTCTTAAAGAACAAAAGAATGGTGCAATTAATTATTCATACTGTGTTGATAGGTGCACGATGTGTTCTGCCAAGGGTCACTGGGCCAAAGTTTTCAAGTCGTCCATATCACATAAAATATTCCGACCTTCAAGTGGTCGCCGGTCTACCAACAACTGATCTCGCTTCCAAAGACCAGCACACCCAATTCGGAATTGTGGGACAAGTCCGTGATGTCTACGACCAAAATTCAAGTGGCGACACTCCCGAAGGGGATTTGGCTACAATTCGACTCAAAAACTTGCTAAACTTGTCGACACCTTATGTGAAAGAGGCTCAACTTCTGGAGAGTGCTGGAACGGTGATGGAGGCCAATGAAACAAAAGCCGGGGAAGTGTTAACCATTGCGGGATACGAACATCCACAACATGATTCTGGAGTCAAGACTCGTTCCCAGTCAAAAGGATCCCCATTGAAGACTTATGACATTGCTGTTGAAGATACTGGGGCATGTATTAACAGCTACACCGCCTCATATACCACATTTTACTTTAACGTTTTCTGTGGAAAAGCAGTGAAAAAGGGGGACCTCATCCCGTGTCACCATGAAGGCTCCGGTTTGGTCAAGAAAGTAAACTTTTTGGGCCAGGAAGGATTTTATCTCCTGGGAGTATACTCGTCCAATTCCGCCCTTGCCAAAACCGAAGGCTTTCAGGTGACCAGGAATAACGCGACCTCAGTACCATGCACAGCTTCAGACTTGATATACTTCTCCAGGTATGCTCACCTCAAGAGATGGGCCCTTAGTAGCAACTTTTGCGATAACGAGTTGGCCATGTGCAAAAATGACAAGTGTCGCCCTTGGAACGATCTCTGTAACGGACAAGCTGAGTGTGACGACGGGTCGGATGAAACTGAAAAGACGTGCTTCAACCAGAATGTTTGCAAAAAGGACCAGTTCCGGTGTCAGTATGGCGTCTGTCTCGAGAAAGTTTTGCTTTGTGACGGGATTCGAGATTGTAAGGATGGGTCGGATGAAGACAAGAATGGGGTTTGCAAGGGGAGAAATGCTCCACAAAGTTCAGGTAATGCAACAACTTGCGAAGGAATCAAACCCCAAGAGACTGTCACCTACCATTGCAGCCATCCTGGCAGAAAGACAGCTATCCCGTGCAATGAAAACGTGCCCGTTGGAACAACCGCCGTTTTAAGGAGTAAAGAAATAATTATAAACTGTGAGAGGGATGGCAAGTGGTCCAGAAGCACAAGGTTGACTTGTTGAAACTTTTATTTCACGTCTTCTACGGAATATAATTCAAGCAAATTTAGAATTTGATACCTTTGTCATTTTAGTATTGCAATTGCCAAATAAAATGGAATCATTTTTATGCTTAAAAACTTACTTGCTTTCATCTATCTATGGATTCACATTTTTAACTGTTACACAATTTTAGAAACTAACAAGTAAAGTAACAAGATGGTCAAGACTTCTATACAGAAAGTTTACAAAATTGTGTCTGTTTATCGAATAATACGGGTAGCACAACTGAGGCTTCAATGGCTTACAGGATGAAAGTACCAACTGGAAGTACTTTTGTCTCGTGTTTTTCCTTTGGAACCTAGTTAAAGCCTTCAAACTCTTGAGAAACTTTGTCGAACCTGAGATTACGGAATCAGCAAACAAGGTTTCGAAATATTCTTGGAAAACGGAGAGAACAGATGTGAGTGGGATCAGAGCCAGCGATGGGACTTTACGGAGGGACTCCCAGTACTGGATCCCCATATACATTGATATTACATTTAAAACTAACATTGATAAATGGTGTATGGAAATGTGCCACGTTGCATAAATGCCATTAAAGGATTTGGTTACGATGCCGTTCTGGTAGCATATTTGTATTACGGCATTCTCATCAAGTCGAGCTCCCAACTTTGTGTCAAAGACCAAACTGCCATTACGGCATACACGAACCAGGCGGATTGGGTGCAGTTGATTTTGCCAAAATGATACCGAGTGTAGATATAGCAATCCAAAGAGTATGTAGATGAATGTGCTGTCTGCCATTTGAAGTATTAGATAAGCGACTGTGACCATAAATGGAACAAACTTGGGTTCAAGTTTGGGGTGAATTTCAAACACTCCTTCTACCATCCTCCTCAGCGGGCTGAGGGGCTGGAGCACGGCAAACCCAAAGATGATGGGAATTACTGTGGTTATGACTGCTAGACCAAGCCCAATTATTTCGGGTAACCACACTTTCGAGCGAAAGGTCCCTCTTGTCTCCACAAGTTGATGGTGAAATGTTTCTAGAGTAAAATCAATACAAACGCAGTAATACAATAGCATACGTAATATCTTTATTAAATTATGCAATATACAATTCTACAAAGTTTACCCTGGCGTTCCAGATCAAGTTGAACGAGGTCGTTAAAGAGTTTGGCTATCTGGTCCCTGTGGGTCCATATCCCCGTGTTCATTCCTAGAGAAAACATCATGGATGCCATGTATAGTAAATGACCAAGGATGGTCATTGCCGTCCGACTTTGGTCCACGGTTGTTACTTCCGTGTCGACAATGTCGTCATCCCCATTACTAAATGCGTGGTCCAACAGAAAGCTAGTAGTTACGAAAAAGTAGACTACTAAATACAGCGTAACAAGGGAATTCCCCACTCTCCGAAACACACTGTCCCGCACTTCAAGTCGGTTTCCGGCCCATTTCAGAGGAATACTTGCGGAAATGTGCATTAGCCTAATTCTGTACTTTGCAATTAGTAGTAGCCTTTGTGTTAACATTTTTGAAGATATTAGTGCGGTTTCAAGTCAATATCACAAGGGCTAAAGGTATCCGAAGAAATGAATTGCAATAATTTTGTAAAAGCTAGAACAATGTCGTCCCGATTCCAATACTTTTCTGATGGTAAATATAATTGAATATGGAAATTCTCATTTAGCCGTCTTTAATTATTAAAACGACTTGTTGAGTTTGACATTGTTATTATGATGCAGTGGTCTCTCAAACTCTCTAGCATGGTGCGGTATGAAATGAAGTTTTAAAAGATACCAGTGGCTGAATTATAAAATTGATTGGAATGTCAATATAAAGGAAGTGGGCCTGTCTTTTGTCTGTTGTACAAACACATAGGTACATAGCAAAGGTACATCCACAAATCGACTTTAATATTTTTTGTTTTGATACAAGTTTTGGCTTTGGTAGCTGCACATGGAGTTTATGAGATACACGGTACAACTCTAGTTAGTGGCATATTTCATAATTAGATTGCATGTCGATCGATACGTCATTTTTATACATTTTATACGTTGTACATTTTATTTATTTTTCGATCCCTGCAATTTTGCATTTAATGCTAATTTCATAAGTTTCCAGTTCTGCCAAGAATGAGTTAGTCCAATGAGAGTTCGAAATTCACTAATTAGCATGACAGAAGGAAATTGATGTAAAAGTTGAAAATCTCGGGTTGTACCGATTTCAAATTTTGTGTTCATACCCAACCTTAAGACGCAATTTTCCAGCTTGGCAGTTGGCAGCAACAAATTCCTCCAGACTTTTTGTCAAATCTAAACATCAGTGGATACCACGTCGTTGATCCATTACGATTTTTGTGCACCAGAGGCGCAGATGGCTGTTTCAAGTTCAAATTTCACAAGTCATCCTCCACACAAAGGTAATGATGATGCGTCACTGTCGCTTTGTTGTCTCGAACACAGGGCAACTTTATTTGCAAATCATTATGATACTTTTCATTCAGCACCTGCCTGACGCACTTTCACTTGACGTCTGACGTGAACAACATCGTTCTTTGACTCCATGATTCTCGATTTTCATAGCGATACATGGAACATGAAACACCCTCAAGGTGACATTTCCCCATCAATTACATTTCGCCTGCCAATAAGACACCTCGTATTGCTGCTTGTCAGGATATTGCTTACAATTTTGAACAATTCAGCAGATGACGTCTGTCTGCGTCTACTGAAATACGACAAATGCAGACTTGTTCAATAAGCAGTCAAAAATCCAAAAAAAAAAATGCAACGCGCTTCAAGACTGACGTCATTTTCATTTTCAAATCACTATCTTCAAATAGGTAATCCACATGCAGCAAAGACGAGAGCAAAAACGAATGGGTGTTATTGTTGTGATGTGATTTTTCGGTTCTACCTGGTTAAATGCAAAAAAAGGTCCAATCTCAACAACACGTCATCCCTAACAATAAGAAAGTTGATCCTAATTCCTAAATCATTCTAGCATCTCCTAAAACCGCATATCATCGTGGAGTAATTGATATACACCTACACAGCACTCGACGGCAATACACTTCACGTCAACACAGCCACCTATCTACATTAATGCATAAATGACGTAAACATTTGGGAATCTTCCGTCCGATTCAGTATAAAAATCTCGAGGAGCCGTGTTGTTTCCGTCACAAATCTCCAGTTGCCAGTTGCATTCTCCAGGAGCAAGTTGAACACGCCATAATATAATATTAGAAAGATGCAGAAATACATATTTTGTCTCTTTGCGATTGCATGTGTGACTGCCGTCTCTTACGCGTTTCCGTTTCCTGACCAGGTGGGCGCCACCGCCACTGGAGTTGCCAATCTGGAGGAAAGCCTCGGGGCGGTAGACCATCATCGTGAGATGGCTGCTCTTGGTGAGTAATTAGTATAAAGTAGAACAATTTGAAAATGAATTGGTAAATTATGTTTTTGGTTAAAACCACGCTCATAACTTTTGTGTTTCCAGTCGACGGAGGTGGTGATACTCAAGCTGTGAACAGACAGAAGCGGCGTCATAGGTATGGGTTGTCAATCTTTAGCTACTCACCGTGTTTTGTTTTAGTCAGTTTCACAAGCAGACCCCGGTGCAGGATCAGAAATTGGAGGCGCTAAGATATCGTAATATTAATGGTGGGTTACCTATACGAAGACGGGGCGGGGTGCGTTCGGTTGGATGGTAATGGTTTATGAATAATTTCAAGGTGGTGGATTCGCTTGTTACAAAACCCATTGTGAAATATAAGTACCTACCTATATGCAATAAAAATGCGACTCTTTTCAATTGTAAGCAGTTTTTAAGATGCATTTTAAAAATGAAACATAAAATCAGCAGACAAACTTTGGAGTGTAAGATGTCTCTGTGCTCTGTATTTCCCAATAATTTTCGATTCTAAAGAAAATATACAATTTCAAATTGTTTGCACCGGCATTCATTTTTTACTTTGGTTTCTGAGGAAGACTAAACCTAACGGTTGGCGGTTTACTCGATACCTTATTAACTTTCTTTCCATCTTTTCTACTCCCACTACCCTTCCCTTCCGCAGTCGTCACGGGAGTTTCCTTGGCAGACGTGTACGCCGTTCCTGGAGCACTTCCCTCGGGATTTATCCACGGCTCCAGAGAAAACAACGACTCATCATACACGCGTGGCGGGGTGTACACCGGCGACAGCTTTTCTGAATCAATTGCACTTCCCTCTTCTTCGGACGCCGGTGCTCTAGGCCCTCGTCCAGGAAACTCTAACTTCCGGCCAAAGTCTAAGGCCTTAGGCCGCTTCAGGTTCAAAGCATCCTTCACATAACTTTCTACCATTAAGTCCATCTCAGCCTTCACCATCTCTTTAATGACGGCATGCTCACTGGGCGTCGACTCCAAATACTCTGGGGGAGGACCACCTCCATCATCGTCGTAGTTTGGATCGTCCAAATTATCCTCACCCTTTTTGTTTAAGCGCTGAGAAGACTTTTTCGTGGTAGACGTCATCCCCTTTACTTTCTCCTTCTTCTTTTTAACCTTGGAGCTGGCCCCTCCTGCACCACCACTGGGTTTCCCTGTGACTGGCCCTTTATTAGTTGACTTTTTAACTACAGGTTCTTCGGCCACCGACGACGCAGAACTTCTGGTGCTCCCTTTAGGTGAACTTGTCCCTTTTGTTTTTTTTGTTTTCGACCTCGACTTTCTCACCTTATTCCCCTCGTTGTGCACAACTGAGGTTTTGCTCTGGACTCTAGCCACCTTGGCGGCGGTGATATTTCCAGAGGACCTCCGAGTTTTCACAGAAGCGTCACTTTTATTGCTGTCCACAATTGGCTTTCTCCTTCTATCTGGCTTGGTGGTGATTTTGACACCTTCCCCGCTGCCGGAACGGCCCAACATGGACTTGGACGAGGTAGCGGTGCTCGGACGAGGTGAAGTACTTCGTCCTCTGTCCCTATATACATTTCGGTAAAGAACCCCTTTGTTGGTTGGAGGAACTGAGGACGACCTTTGTCTCGACACGCTGGTTTCCCCCCTCGTGAGACTGGCTGATCTGTCCCGAATTTTGGCCCCGACCAGGCTTTGAACGTTGTCGTATTTCCGGGTCACAGGGGGCAGCGGTTTGGACCGGAAGTGTGCTGGCTTGCTAACTTTTTTCATTTCTCGAATTTTCGAAATGTTTTCTTTGATAAAATTTCTTCCCTGTTTACTCCTAGACCGGCTGGTATTGGTGTTGCTTGCTGCTTGCTGGAGAAATGCGACTGGAGCCGGAAACTGGGAGTCCTGCTGGAGGTATCTTGTGCTTTTCTGGTAGCCGTAGTCTCCACTGTTATTGTTGTACGTGCGGATGGTGTAGCTTGTCGTCTTCGCTGGACCATTGTTGGCATTAGAACCGTCCCATTTTAAAATCGTCCGCGTTCTCGTTTGTGATGGAGGTCGGGAAGCGGTGGAGCTGATTGACCGTCTGCTTGTTTCTCTAGTAAGTGTTCTACCACCTTCGTTGTGGGTACGGGAATAGCTTCGGGAATCCCACCGGGTTGGAGGCGGTTGAACGATCTTCTTGAACAGGAGCGGTGTCCGCACATTATTGTTTCCAACGACTCTGGGGGTGCTCTTGCTCTGCGATGCACGAAGTGGTCCAGGGCCAGTGACAAAAGTGGGGTTCGGGATCAAGTTGAAGTCGACGACGGCATTAGTGGCGCTTTTGCTCTTTACTCGGATTTCGTTGTCGTCAGCCAAGTTGATAAGTTTATGAGGAGGTGTGGCGGGCGTGACCGGGACGGATTTATTTTGAGCGGAGGTGCTCAGCTGAGTGGAGGAAAGGTACCAAGATTTCAATTGAAAATAGAACCATGGGATTTATTAAGTAATTCAAAATTGAATTAATTATTTTCATACGGTACTGAGAATCCTGTATATTTTACGTCCCAACGTGACCAACTCGTGGATACTCATATTGTCAGTATCAATGGTGCGATAATCCACTTGCTCAGTGTTGCTTCGTCTTGATGCCGCCGATGGATCTCGACTGCTCCGACGGGATTTTTCTTCAGTAACTGGTCTACTGTCAGGGCCTGAGGACACCGGTCGACTTGTTAGAGTCCCTTGAGAACTTGCCAGAGGCAGCATTGAAGTTTCACTCTCCGCCTCTGCAACCGGTGACGGTGGTTTCAACGTCCTAAACGCAAACTCCTCCACCTTCTGTTGGCGACTTAGGACAGGGAGTTGGGCTAGCAGGTTCCCAAGCTCTTGCACCTCGTTAGGCGTCACAACATTCCTTGGCCGGTCCCCAGGAGCGCGAATTTTCATGTCAATGACACTGTTCTCCAACAAAAATGCTGGCGGCCTGTCCTCATCCGGTTGGGAGGTGGTGGTTGATTCGTTCGGGGATGTCTGCATGTAATTGTTTGGACTCCGGTGCTTACAAATCGCTACTGGCTTCCGATACATGGCTATTGTTTTGGCGGAATCTGGAGACTGGTCGGGATTCGGTCCGCGGGGCCTCTGTGGTGGGGCGGCAGCTGCAGGTGTTTGGGGTCCAGCAGAATTCATTAATTTAATCCCGGCGGGGGAATACCCTTGAAGTTTTTCTAGAAACTGGCTCTTCTCCGTCAGGAACTGTTGGTATTGTTGCTGAGAGGAGAGTGGGTGCGTCTGCGGTGGATCGGGTTGGCTGAAGAACTGTTTGTGATGTTGCTGTTGATTAAAAAATCAATTTGAAATTCGTTAGAATTCTCGAGTTTCGGGTTTGTCTGCATTAAATATAAATTTAATGAAACCTGTTCCAGAAAGTTTTCAGTAAAAGCGTCCAAGTTGAAATCAGGCACTTGCAACGGATCACCAGTTCCAGCCAGCAATGGATTCTGTTTGGTGGACGTGCTATTATAGTGAGGATGATGCGGACTTTGGTACTTTTCATCCATTCCAGGTTCCTCCGGCAATCCACTCATCATTCCAGACGGATACTTGCTCTGGGTGGATTGGAACTCTTCAATATTTTTCATGGCGCCGCGGAGTAAACTCGCCGACTTTGGGTTCTGATCTAACTCCATTGCCACGTTGTTTACGATGTAACCGATCCCAGCTCCGCTCAATTTATTCCCATTATCAGCCCTAGCTCCAGGGCCCAAATGCTGAGGATGAGGGTCAGCCCAGGAAGGTGCAAAGTCGGCAACGTCGACATGCTTCGCCAAGTCGTTTTCCCATAGAGTTCCAGGTCTCTCCTCATTCGGTTTCTGGGACTGTGGGGAGGGGGTCCCATTGTCACTAAAAATTTGGAATGGATCCATCACCTTTCCTCTATGCGTGTGTGTGTGCTGTCCAGGAAAAGTTGGCGGTTGATTGTGATTCTTAACGTCCAGTAAATTTTGAGAAGTGAAGCTTGGAGTTCCACTGGTGCACATTTGCATCATCCGTTGCTGCGCTTGAATTTGCGCATTTAAAGCTTGTTTATATTTCTTAATATGAAACAAGAAAAGTTATTGGTAACCAAGACATACTGGACGGAGGTATAAGGGCCCTATGTTAACTAACCCTGAGTTCCATGAGCATCTCGACCCTCAGCAGGTCGTCTTGAATTTCACTTGGAATCCCGCTACTCAGGAAAGGGCCGTGGTGGGACGGGGCCGGGAAGTAGGTCCGCTGTTGACTTGGAGCGCAAGAAGACGCTAAACTGGATGATGGTGATGCGTTTGACAAGTTATTCCCAGTCAGTGAGGAGGACACTTTTGGAGAGGGTAGTGGAGGAGGTGATGCACATGCCCCTCCGTGGAGCAGGAGTGTTGCTGGCTCGGTGCTCTGCACAGGAATTCTCTGGCTGTCAGCAAGATACGATTGGAATGCGCATCCTCCCCCTCTCCTGTTATTTAAACAAGGGTGAGGGACTGTCGCCGTGATTATTGCTTCAGATGGCTCTTCATGCTGTGGCATTGAGTCCTCACTTCGAGACCTAGACTTTTGGCGCTGACGGTCCCGATAATTTTTCCCCGATGATGGTGGTAGTGGAAAGCCGGAAATGCTTTGGCTAAATACTTTGGTGATAATCCCTGGATGCAGAGCTGATGCTGGAAACGGAATCATCTTGAGATTCGGGAATCTTTGGTGGCCACTCCACTCGATCAGGACCGTCCGCTGGATTCGTACACGTGATTTGCCGAGGAGTATCATCCTCCGAGCTATGTGGCCCTTGGTAAACTTGATGGGGTCCATCGTACTTGAATTGTTTGTGTTGGTCGGTTTCCTCTGCAAACCTCAACTTTGTCTTTCTTGGCGTCACCTCCACCTCACTATAAGCCACGGAGTTATTATTACTATTATTTCCATTACTGTGCCGAGTTATCGGTGATATTGGTCTGTTGTCAGCAATTGTGGCGTTTACTGCACCCACAATCCAATCGTTTCGGGAGAGGGTACCACCAGCTGGGAGCCCATGTTGCGGAGGCCACGCTGTGGGAGGAGGTAGAGGTGGTTTGGTCAGCACCCTTTCTTTTCGGGTATCCGTCGAGTTCAAAAACGGAGTGACTAAAGCTGGAATTGACACAGCTGCCCCGGCACTGACCCGAAAGCGACTATTTGAGGATTTCCTCTGATCCTTCCTCTCGAGTGCCTCTGTTTGAGCTGCAGAGGTGGTGGTTGTCGGGCGAGTCGGACTCCGATTACGTACCTCTGTGCTAACATTGGTATTGGTGGTGGAGGGAGAAGAGGATTGCTGCTTAGCACTGTATTTCCGATTGAATTGCATTCTTAGAGGAGGGGCCGCGAGGGGATTGTGTTTGGAGAAAGATTTCCTTAAATATCGTACAAATTCCATAACATAAGTGCTAATGTTCAAACCGCCTCCTGGTATTACTTTTGTGACGAGACATTTACGATTTTTTGCGTAATGCTTAGAGGGATATATATGCTGTTATGGACACGATCCCCTATGCCAGGTGAATTTTTCTGCATATTTAAAGCATAACCCGTTTCGTAACAATCCAGCAAGGTGGTCGTCACATTTCGTGTAAACATGCCAAGTTGTTACCACCACCATGTCGCAACCTGCACCACCGGTGTCAGAGGACCCAACGGATCTCCCATGGTACATAATTCCACCACCAAAGCTGCTACCGGAAGTGGCGGATGGTCCACGTCCTCCCAATTTCGCAACCTGGGACATTATTCGCCAAGAATTGAAAAGGGTATCCCACTTCACGCCAGTAATCGAAAACACGGGACATGAAGGACTATACGGGTTGTTTCACTACGCCCAACTGCCCGAATGGGAAATAGGACTGGACTTTAACGTTCCATCGTTTCTTGTTGGGGCTGTGAGCAGTGTTCTTGTGGGCCTCTACTTTGACAATATTTATCATCCGCGGAAAGTTTTCACTTGGTGGCCCACCAGTTGGTTCTTCAATTTTGTGGAGGAAGGGATCTACCCACTTCGCTCGACCCGGTGGTTCCTTAACTTTTCCAAGATTGTCTTTAAGACTCTAGCCCGATCCGTTTACGGCACTGTGTCCTACTGTATTTTCCGCTCCCTCTACTTTTGGCTGAAACTCAAGCTGTGTGGCAAACTTCGTTATGTTCCCCTCGTGGACGACACTTTGGCGTCCGTAATGTCTGCGTATATTTGGTCGAGCAAGGGTTATCCAGCCACGTCCCATACTGCCTACGACAGAATCATCTGGACTGGGTGGATATCAGTGTTTAACGGGATTTTAGAGTACTCGTTGTACTCCTACTTTCTGGAAAGGCCACCGCCGGGACTATTCCGGTGGCTTTTTGGAGGAGCGTTTTATGGACCGGGAATATGGAGGTATCTTATAGCCACCAAGAAGCCGGGCCCTCCCTAAATTTTGATTGTAATGTAAAACATTCTGTTTTCTGTTTGATGGTTTTTTTTGGATGACAATTTTTCAATTATAAAAATCCAGACAGTTTTGTTAACAAATGGATTGAATGTTAATTTATTTGATAAAATATCAGTGTAAAACAATAAAAAAAGTATAAAAAAATCACAGTTTCAATAATTAGTTCGCATACACTAGTTTTATATGTTTAGAATCTAAACATTACTTCATAAATCATAGAATTTAGATATACTTTGGGCGTCCACCGATGATGTGTTGCCGTGAATTTAGAGTCTAATTACAGCATTCGGCCAATTTTGCTAATGAATCACGTTTGGAGGTGAGGTGCGTGAGGTGAGTGAATGCATGCAAGTGAATTTTTTCTTCTTCAAATTGAGGTGTCCGTCTACTAATTTTGGTACTTTTCCTAAGTATTCCTAAAATTATATTCCTATTAAGAAATTTGGCTAAATGAAATGGCATTGTGTAATTAGGTAAACGTAACTTTTTGGGCACTGGTGTCAAATTTTTTGACCGTATAGGGTGTGCAGCGTGCAATGCATATAAATATATTTAAAAATTGGGAATAAAATCTAAAGTGCAGTTGTGCGAGTGCGTCTGCGTGCGACGTGACTAAATGAAGATCATAAAGTGATTTTTGGTGAGGTACTACGGGCTCTTTTGCAACTACACAACTAGAATACACTATGTATAAGTACTATTTAGAACGGGAGAATTTAGTGGAAGAATCCTCCAAACTGGCCATAGCCTATTCCAAATGAGCCTGGGAAGTACCCTCCATAGTAGCCTATATAAAGGAACAAAAAACATCTCAAGTAAATTTTACTCTCATGTTTTGCAAGCATCATGTAATGCATGTGCAAGTGTGTCTTCTGCAAAAATCCTTACCCTTGTAGAGACCTCCAAGACCAACGTGTGGAACATGAGCAATGGAGTGTTGTTGAATGGTTTGATGAACCCCGACCGCTCCTGGGTATCCTACCAAGCCACCATAGTATCCGCCAAGTCCGCCAATTCCACCGCCAAGTCCCTGCATACCGTGGGCAAGACCCATGTGTGGATGGACAACGTGCTGGTCACTGGCGATAGTCCTGCTTACCAAAGCACCTCCAAGAGGACCCACTGGCTTGCCAGCGGCGACGGCGACCAGGGCGAGGAGAATGAAGAACTTCATTTTAAAAATAGCTGATTTCCGAAGAATAATGACAAGTGAAAAACTAATGGTTCTTTCTTGGCTCGTCAGAACAGTGGTGCTACTTTGAAGGAATATCACAGACTGATACACGCCCTCAACCTGCGTGGATATTTATACAAATCCAGAATCCAGATTTGGCTGGACAGAATTGTTATTTTGGTGCAGGTTTTTACAAGGAAATATTTCTGTTCATCTGATAATATTACCATTCAATTTAGTAATTGGTATTATCAATGAAATGAAGTAAATAAATTCCCAAAAGGCTTTGTAAAGACATACGGTACTCTGTTGAAGGTATCAGTGCGCGATTGGAGTAAGAGCAGGCACTCATACAAGAATAAGTATACCTATAAAAATTCTCACGGTTCAGTAATCACGCCCAATTCCTTGCTGCTCATATGTATGTGCAATATCTCCGTAATGGATCAAGGAACGCCAGTGAATTTTTTTTACAGTGTGAAAGGTAGAGGTACCCATGCACTCCAGCTTCTTCAATGAGACCTCTAAACCATCACACACTGGTTTCCGCATCATCATGTAATTAATTTATCATGGAATTATTATCCACCCACATAACATGATTTTTTTTCTTCATAACTTGAGAAATATGAATAATTAAGCCGAGGTTACTATCCGAGCGGCAATTTGTGTGAATGTTTACAACTTGTGGAGGAGAAGTGTGTATATGGCGAAACAAATGTCTTTTGCGAATTTGAAAGGAGGAATCTTATTGTGTGTTAAGAAAGAAACAAGGAAGCCAAAAAGTAAAAACAAATATTTGGACACACATGGATGCGATGATGGTTGGTTCAGTTTTATCCGATTCTTATCAGTCCACGCGAGAATGATTCGGGAAGCGGTAAAAATAATATGCTACTTTGCATGATTATTAACTGTGGAATTCACGCATGAGTTGTATTAGGAAAAATTTTCCCGAGATTATGCAACCATTTTGATACCTCTATGTAACACTTTTCACGCAAGATATTTATACACCTGCCTTATGCAAGAAGCTTCGGGGATTCAATACATTCATTAGTGTCTTCCTAGTTTGTAAAAATTTTATTGGATATTGGAACTCTCAATAGGACAACAAAGACTTTTATAGATCAAGTTCATGGGTGCGAGGTAAGTAGCTTTTCAAGGTGCAGATTAATTTGTTGTTTACACATTCATTGCCTACACGTTTTCTCATCTAAATGGTTTAAGGGGAAAATATTGTGAATTCAATTTCATTTCCTGTTAACGAAAGAAGCAGGTGTTGATAACCATCATAAATGTTGGCTATATGAAAACTTGATTAGTGATGTTTATATGTAAAAACTGTATAATAATATGTGAAATTGATGATGATTTGTTCATTTGGTGTGTTTATAACCAATATACCTATTAGCTCATAAGTAGGTATACCTAGAACTAGAAGCATAATGGAACAACAACTCTATTTGATTGGCTAAGCCATTAGCCATTGAATTTTTGACTTTCGAAAACAAGTCGAATGCGAGAGTTAAAATCGTAAAAATCTAGACTAAAACTTTGGAAATATTTATAAAAATCTTCATCAACAAATACGACTGCGCTACTTGAGCTCGTGTAACTCGCAAAGTACAGATTACAGATTAGTCTTGTTAAGATGTATACAGATTACAGAAGGGTATCATCAACACGAGTCGACTCGTCGTTCGTGGGGTATAATTAATAGGTAAAGCCGGTAAAAGACTATTCTGTGAGAACAAATGCAACTTTAGGAGTCCATGCTTTGTGAAGGATAATATTCCATAGTAATGTTGTTGAGCATATATGATAATGCAAATAATGCCATGGACTAATCATACTTCTTTGAATTTTTATAACGGTTGATTCCTGAATAATTTACAATTCGGATTATCCTCATCCATTCGTCTTCCTGCCACTCAACTAATCCGACAAAATGACGACTCCAATTATAATAATAGAATCTTCACCAGAAGACGACACCACACTTGCAGAAGAAACCTTTACCACTGACGGTGAAACCCAAGACGATCCCGGCGTAATAGTTTCAGCTTACACAGATGCCAACTCGGTGACCCTGAGTGCCCTCCCGAAAAAGTCGCAATACTTCAAGGAAGTCGTTCCGGTCGAGGAGTTTGGTCCGCCAGTTCTAATCAAAGAAACCATCACATCTCACAAACAACTCCGGCAGCGACTCCGAGAGCTGGAACGGATTAACACGACATACGAGCAAGTCGTCCTGTTCTTCGTCGGCACTCCAGATCGAAACGGGCGGAGCTGGCATGCAGACTGTAATATTGTGGACCGGGCAGTAAACTACATGCTCAAGAAGCTCCAGATCGGGGGCTACTTTCTGAAAATTCATGTCGGCAACCGGGACGAGTGGCTAGACTTGGATAATCCATTCAAGGTGGACAAAAAAGTAAAACTCCTCAACATTCCCACTTTGGCGGTGTGGAACAGCTGTAAACGAATCTTTGGGAAGAGGTGTCTCGACCTTGAAACTATTTACCTGTTATTGAAGGACTAGCACGTGGCTCATTCTTGATGCTATTTAGTTTTGTTTACAAAATTTATTAAAGTTGTACTCCATCTCCAAATCTGATAATCCAAATTAAAAAATGCGATATCTCTCATTGTATGTTAATGAAACTAGAGAAAATTTTCATTTTCACAGCATCCCTGTCGCCAATCTGATAGTCATAATTAAGGAGATTTGCTTATTTGCTCCTACTATATTAGCTATACTATATAGCTATTCAATTATCACAACTATCAAGTCCATTTTCCTCTATTTGTTTTTGTATGCTCATGACTGATTAATTACGTTGTTACGATAGGTCTTCACCCTCCCTCCTCGTGTCCGTCATCCCTTGTGTAGAGAGATTCTTTGCACAGGTCAAGTTCATGATTAGTGAAAGTTTATCACAGGAAATTACTCGGTGTTGAGTACACATTGTTAATTCAATACACATACGGAATGAGCATGTGATTTTGCGATTTACAAACTAAAAATATCTTTGATACCATTTTTACGAGCTAACCGACGACACACTATATACACCTTTGCTACTTCATTCTGTAAGAAAACCTCCTGATATTAGATTAGATGAGGGGAATGCGAGTGTCTAGAGAAAAAATTTCTTGTAATATAGCGACTTTTTATGCATTAGAATACCTGCGATAAAATAAGTATTTGTCATTGTAGGGGCTGCGACTGACTGACAAAACAGTCGAGTCGAGCCCGTCTAACAAGATTCACTTTCACAGAATGAAAATTGAAAATGCACTTCATTTCCCATACATAACACGATACGATATGGCACATGATACGGGCTTGTACAAACGACTGTCCTAGTCATTATAATATTCATGTAAAAGGCACATTAGTGAGGTGTAACAATGTAGCCGTTGATCATGCCAGGAAAAATATATGTCGTTGTGATGTGATGATTAATAGTTCTGCTCAATTGTTGACACTTTATATATTGAACTGTAGGCACGAGTCGACAATGTAAACAATGCACCTGTTTCCACTCATCCATCCGTGGCGTGAGGGCGTGCAATATAAGACTCGCTTTTATTATACAGACGAAAAAAAAAATTCTACCTTGTGTATATTTATAAATGTTCAGAGCTAAAACAATACTATAACGATTTTGCTGACGATATTACTCGAATTTGTAAAAAAGGAGAGGGTGCATGCATCATTTTAATTTAGCGGATGTGCATACCATGCCATGCTAAATACTCATCATACTCATCATCATCAATATATATGGTGAATGGTTGGGAGTTATATTTATTTTTTTCTGACATTTCCTGGCAAGACAATTACTTTGCATCTACCTATCTGTACACGTCGGGAAACAGACAGAAGCTGTATTGGCACTTGAATTAATTTTCTTGTCAATAAAACGGGTATGGGCATAGGTGACTATGTGAGCATAATATCGTGTGGCTGCGGGTTTGTGAGCAGAGCAAGGTTTATTCTACCTTTTCCCTTTTTATGGGCAGGTTATCCTGGGAAAAAATCGGAGTAGATTTACACATGCCATCACCACTAGCATACATAGTTCACTAGAGGAATATGACTCTAAAACTAGAAGAATGACCCAATTTTTTCCTTTCTCTAGCAATCTTCCTCTTGCCATATAATATAATGTCATTGATATGATTCCTTCCTACCCACTCTTCTTGATGCTTTATTTTCCCTTTCCACGTTCTCAACCTTTTTATGACTTTTATTGTAGAATTGTGCTGGGGATTAACAATATAAGTGTGATGCAGTTTGCTACTGCACTTACAATTCAAATATATGATGTACGATAACGCGTGCACTGAGCTGGGTGAACTTGTTGATGTTCTTCTGATACGCAGAGTGGTGCAAAAAGTGTGGTGGCATGCGGTGTAAAGAGTAAGAGCGAAGTGCTTGATGGGCTTGAGATATTGATGTCAAACGAGAGGAAAAGTCCTTTTTTTCTGTTTTTTAAAACTTTACAACCATTTCGCTTTCAGTTTCAGTACGATAGTAGCATGATTTGCGGTGGAGGTGGTGAGAAAGAGTTGGAGTGTTAGTAGCAAGATCACAATAACTGTGTCATGGTCATGGCCATGATGAGATTGAGTTGGTTTTATCGGAAAGCTATGACAAAATTCGGATTATCCTGACCTTACGGCGACGGAAAGCGACTTTTTGACAGTGACATTTATTTAATAGACATATTTTAGAGGAGGATTTTAAATTATTTTTCTTAGGAATTAAGATGAAGTGCTTCAATTTGTCAAAACGATTCGGAGCTTTGCTCCTCCTCTTTATATTTTGTGGGGGAACAGGAGCCCAGTTTCTAAATAGCATTTTAAAATTTAAGTTATTTTTTTAGGAATTAAGATGAAGTGCTTCAATTTGTCAAAACGATTCGGAGCTTTGCTCCTCCTCTTTATATTTTGTGGGGGAACAGGAGCCCAGTTTCTAAATAGCATTTTAAAATTTCCCAAAACTGGTGTTCGTACTTTAAGTATGTGATATGTGATTAATATTTTATAAAGAAGTGAATAAGTTAAAGCAATTAAATTGGTGATAATATTTTTTTTTGTGATTTTGTGCAGGATATCTACCCCTTAAGCATAAAAAAGTAACAGTGTCAGGGTACTCGGCAGGAGCCGCTTTTGCAATGCAGTTGTATCTTTCATACACAAAAATGTTTTCAGGAATTGCCCTTTTTCATGGAGGTAATCATTTCAATAGTAGGAAAGACTCCAACAGGTGCTTGCGTTGTTCCAGGGTGTGTCTTATGAATGAAATACTGTTTTGCTATTTTGCAGTTATCTACAGATGTGTTGAAGCAAACCAGGAGAGCTTTTCAGGAATACTGGGATGCGTGAATGGGTTAACCAATTTGACAAAGGTGGGTGTGGGTGGTGTTTGTGTGCTGATTGGAAAAGTCTTCTTGATGGAGAGGGTACAAATGTCGATAAATGTCTGGAGCACCTTTTACTTTTCCTTGTCTTATTAGGTAATTGAGCTAACAGAGGATTTGTGCGGATGACGGAATGATAGACCCGATGAAGAGACTGAAAAACAGGAGGCACTACATCGAGCATGGATATAATGACGAAAAATTCTCATTCAGTAAACTTTGTTAATTTATCTCTGCTCGGGATTTCCCCTCAAGCACCTATCGTATAGTTCATTCTTAACGTATTTAAAAAACTTAGATAATGGAAGGCAAATCGCCCAATTCTTTGGACAATACAGCAAACACGTTCGGTATCAGGAGACGTCTGCAATCCACGGAATCGTATGATGAGAATACTCCTCTGTTCCAAACTAAATACTTAGAAATAATACTGTGCTATTTACTCATCATTCAGAGTTCAAAGTTGATGATGCGTTAACACCAGTTGTGTGCACACCTATCCTGTTATTTTAACGCTAACCCGCAATCAATGTTTTTTTTTGTTCCAAGCAGGCTACCGACTCGTGTGGGTTCTCTTGCGGAACTCCAATTTATCTGAACAGTGGCTGCCTCAATTGCGGTCGCTCAGCGGTATACCAAGGTCTCAGCTATTTACGTAAGAAGAAGTTGTATCGAACAGGTAATAAATTATCATATCGTGTACTACACCACACTACAATTGCAACAATAATCATTAAATCAGATGTACTTACAAGGGAATATATGTATGATTTTTTCCCTATATTGTTACAACTCAACTCGCCTCATTAAGAATCCAAAATAGCTACGTGTTATCAAGGCAAAGCCATCACTGGACTGTACAAGTTTAGCCAGAGTGAATTTATTCCAAAAAATGCATTTGGCTTTGCGAGCATTCCGATGGAGCAATATGGCTATATTTATATTCCGCCGAGGTGTGAAGCCAACTCGTCCTTTTGCTCGCTCCATGTGGCCTTCCATGGATGCTCGACGATTCAGTATGATCAATGCTTCTTTTTTGAAAATGTTTAAATGCTTTGCAGTCATAAAAATGACGCTTGATCACGCTTTTCTTTGTTTACAGACTTTTTGGTGGCGTGCCATGGCATATAACTTGTAGTGGATATTTGGAAGTGGCTGCGGCAAACAATATCATTGTGTTGTTTCCGCAAGCTGCGATCCAGCTATCGGATCCGTATTCGTATTTAGGATGGTGAGCAATTTTTGTAACTTTACTTGATGAGTGTATTTTATGTAATGAATTTTGCTGAAATTAAGAATATTATGTTGGATCTAGCTGGGACTTTGTTGGCTACACTGGAGAGCTATATGGTACATTGGCATATTGATTGAGACAGGTGTAAAGGAAAAAATTAAATGAAGGGAAAATCGTTTGAGGTAACATGCTTGTTATTTTTGTGTGATTTAGGAACCAAACGAGGGTCGCAGGTGAGATCAGTCATAAAAATGATTTCCCGAATAATGACCCCGCCACGCGCAGACTTTGACTATTACGACTACTGATGAGAAAGGTACAAACAAAAGCTGGAAATCTTTTGCAAATTCCCGACAGTGACATTACACGCTCTGCAAGTTAATTGAATCCTTATATTAATCTAACTCTAACTTATTATTATTAGTCATAAGTCCTAAATTATGGATTAATTTATTTTTGCTATTTGTACACCAACCCCCGTTATGGTATATTTTGGGATAGTAAAAAATCATGCATAACACAAACACGTTGAAGGAGTTTGACTTTAATTCGCTTTTTTATTACCCATTGACTTTTTCAAGTATACAAAAATATATGGTAATATGTACAAGAACATTGTTACAATTAGATTGCACTTTTAATCGCCCAACAAATAATATTAGTCTAATATGCATAAATTATGGTTGGCAAACTGGAAAAATAAATACAGTTGTAGAAGGAATTTTTTAAGATCATCAGGATAATTTTTAAAGCTCATCAATCTCAATTTTCTCTGTGATAATTTGTTCCTTCTTTGTCGTAATGATTTTGGTGGTTCCCTTCACCGACACCGTTTGGGACACGGTTTGAGCGACATTCGTAGTCTTCGTGGTTCTCGAAGTGTCAGTCACCGTTGTTGCCACTGACGTCTCGTTCGTGGCGCTCACTTGCATAGGACGGTCCACGTCGGACAGGTCGCTCCGTGGAGTTCTCGCCGCTTCCAGAATGTCGCTGATGATCGAGTTGGGGTCGTAACTGTGGTGAGTGGGACTCCCGTAACGGTGAATATCAGAGCTCTGCGCCGAAGAGGCAGGTGTGGCATATAGAATGTCCTTGGGACTGGGCATCTTGATTTTTGGAGGGATCCCGGAGCTCAACGAGTTGGGACTGTTGATGAAAAAGTGGCGACGGTTTGAGCTTGCTGGTGATGGGGAAGGAATGTACAAGGCGGATCTGGCAGCTAGCGAAGATATAGATCTGGATGCGTCCGTTACAGAGTCGAGGAGCTCAATTGATGATGGGACGGTTGTGGCAAGGGCTTCACCTAAATAAATAAATAGAGTTGGTTATGCTTTAAAAATTGTTTACGCTTCGTTGTTTGAAATTCGTGGGAAGTTGTTGGACTTACGACACATTTCGTCATCTTCATCACTCGCATCACTACATTCTATTTTGCCATTGCATTTGGACGAATATGATATGCACTCCTTGCTAGCTTTACATTGGAATAGGCTGGGTGGACAAGGTTTCTGTCTTGGTTGCAATCCTGGAGGACAATCAAACGATCATACGATTTACTTTGCTAAATCCACGACTCTGCTTCTGCTTAACTGCTGCTACTGTTATAGGTTATAAACTTACGCTCTGGCTCATCAAAAAAGGGTGCCTTGGTTGTGGTCGTGAGTGAGTTGTCAGGTGTGATTATCTGAATTGGAGGACTAAACTGTCCCGTGGCAGCAGCATTTCTGAGGGCCGCTCGAATATGGTACGTTGTTCCCGGGAGGAGTCCAGGCATTACGAATCCTAAACAGAAACATTCTCGTTTACACTATTGATCACAAGAAGACCCAACTTTGGACAAAGTTGAAGCACATTACCTTGCTCGTAGGTGCTGAATTTGGCTGGATACCAGTTCGAATCGTGAGCCAACTTGCTCTCCACGATATAGTCGATGATGGGAAGATCCCTTGGAGTCACAGTGATGCTAGGTGGTTCTTCGTGTCCTGGGAGTGGTTTATATCTTTGAACCCGAATTCGAGCGTCTTTCGGGCTTACCGTGTCAATTTCCAAAAATGGGGTAGACGGCTTTTCAGTCTTTTTCAAATGGTAGCGAATCTCAACTGACCCCATGTCGTTGCCAGCTTTGCAAGTGTAGTTTCCAAAACTGGCATCTCCATTCATTAAAACCTAAAACCAGAACAAAAATTCCATTTTGTGTTTTTTCCAATTCTAGAAACGCATACGCAATAAGTTTCAAACTCATGAAATAACTGAATTTGCCCAACTTGAAGCACTGATATATATTGGGATCCGTTGATGTCTTGTTTGATTTTCATGTGATCATTCGAGCTCAGCTTCTCTTTGGCAGGTCCCATCCACTCAAAANTCAGCTTCTCTTTGGCAGGTCCCATCCACTCAAAATGGGGAATAGGATCCGCATCAATTTTACACGTGAGGTTTGCCCATTCTCCCAAAATCGCCCAGCTCTCGAGAATAGTTTCAGAGTCAATTATTCTCGAAGGAACTCCTATATGATATGATTTTTTAAATACAATTATATATATCAGTTATTGTAATATTACTCTATCTGTTTTTGTAAAATATGTAAGAGAAGAAATTGATATTTTTTAAACGGAAGTGAAACTTGCTTGTGACGTGAACAGCAATATTCATAAGTTTAGCGTCAGGCATGGGCGAGTCGATATCCATTGCGTGGCAAACGTAAGTCCGCTTTGCGTCCTCTTTCGTCACGTTGTATATCATTAAGCCGTCCTTTATCACTTTGAACTTTGGTCCTTTTAGATTACACACAAATACGCAGAGTATTATAGTTTTCTAAATTGGAGGTAGGTACCCTTAATCATCGTAAACGTGTACAACTTTTTAATGCTTTACCTTGTGGACTTTTGTGATCCACTTTCCAATACATTTTAGGCACCCCAGATTGACCCTGAGCTGCACATTTCACTGTGTAATTACTTCCCTCCAATGCAGTTTGATATGCTAATTTATTATCAAATGCAATGGGCTCTAAACACAAAAAGGAGGAAAAAATGTGACAACCTTAGTAAAAACATATTACAACTTTTGTACTTCCTCCTTATCTTCATCAGATATACCTACACGATAAGCATTAGGACGAAAGGAGGAATTATGTACAAATTAATTGAGCTGTAACGTCAAGTGCAAAATATGCGAAACATATGCGAAATGAAGGGAAACATAATCTGCTGGGGACTGGGGACTTATTATAATCTATGTCAACTATCAAGCAAGAATTAAAAAAATTGCAGAGTCCCTTCTCCTTGATTCTCATTTTTCCCTTGCGTCAGATTACAACCCAAAGTAATCAACTGTGACTATTATCACTATTCAATTATAGCCCAATTATTGTATAAACTCGTAGTGTAAAGTTCCCACTTACTCACAACCATTAAATTGAAGGATACATTGTTCCCTTTCGATTTGCACACGTAGGTTCCTGCGTCGTCCAAAGTGACTTTTTGAAGGAAGAGGTCTATCCCTCCGCCACCGCGACGGGGTTGTTGACGAATTCGGCTACACGTAATTAATTAGTCCACAGGTAGCATAATAATAATATGATTGCTCATTTATAATAAACGTTGTAAACAAGCGAGGATCGGATAAACATTGAGTCATCATAGCATACCTTGGCTTCGTTCCATTAACTTGATCTCCATTTGGCGTGTACCACTCTGAGTCCACGGCTCCGTTGAGGCACGACACGACGTAGGTATCACCAATAAATTTTTTCACACTTTTCTCATTCGGTGCCAACTGCAATCTTACCCCACTCCCGGGCGTCATTGTTATCATTTTCTCCGGATTTCGCAGTGGCTCCGGCGCAGGAGCAGGACCGGGAAGAGCTTCTCCATTGGCGATGATTGCATTATGTGTGCTCAGTACTGGAAACAACACATTTCACATTTTTCACACTTTTTCACACATATTACCTTAAAACAGCAACATTTCGTCCAAGCTTGAATTTCATACTTACCGATCACAACAAATATTCCTACACTTGACCACATTTTCCTACCAAACATTTTGAATAAATCACCTAAAATCCTTTAAACTTGCAAAACACTAAAATAACTATACTTTTTTTCAAACTTTTATATACAAACACTGGCGAAATGTCCCACTTTAAAAAAATTCCTGCAATTTGTAAATTTTTCAATGCCAGCTTATCGCTCTCCGCCTACGAATCCATCATCACGATCCACAAGTAATGCAATATTGACTCTCGTCACGTCACCCATCTCATTCACCCTGACCAGAGTCTAGTGACAAACTGAAATCCATTTTCAGCCCGATGTCTCAACTTAAAGATAAAGCAATCTTTTTTCGAGACCCTTA
>JAANSN010002346.1:0-24756 GCA_036850665.1 Dicranocentrus wangi | reverse complement strand
TCACGACAGTCTGAACACTCATCATATCATCATGCACATGCGTGATGTCTACGTGAAATATTAGAAGATCATTAACTTGATGTGGTAGGCTTCAAATCTTTCATTGTGACGGCGACCAGTGTTGCTTGATTGCGCTAGGAGAGAGAGAGTCAATGCTAATAATCGTGATCCTTGAACGAAAATGAAGTCGACAGCTGTGATACTCCTTCTAGTGGCTGGTTGTGCGTTGGTAATACAGATTTTTGCTAATTGGCATCTTAGATTTCTTTGAGGATATTTAAATTTTCAAGGATATTTTTTTCTAATTAGGGAGCTCCGATTGCTGACAATGGGGACAGCCATGGTGGGTTTGATGAATTTGAACACATTTCATTCAAGTATTTGCAAGGTCATCATAAAATGTGCTTGGTTTTACAATTATTCAGAACTCGCCAAACGAGATCTGGAAGGGCTGGGCTCAATGCTCAAGAACATGGGCGGAGGTGACAGTGGAGGTGGAGGGGACGGAAGCATGGCTGATTTGATGAAAAAATTTGGTGGTGGTGGTGGTGGTGACGCTGGAGGAATGGGTGATTTGATGAAAAACCTAGGAGGTGGTGGAGCTGGTGGAATGGAGGATTTGATGAAAAATCTACAGGGTGGTGGTGGAGCTGGTGCAGGAGGACTAGGAGATCTAATGAAGAATTTGGGTAGTGGGGGAGGTGACGGTAAAAGTTCCATTGGACGGGATTATGGGCATGGTCAAAAATGTTCTCGGAGGAAAAGACTTGGGCGAGGTTCTCAAAGGTATAACTGGTGGCCAAGGAGGCGGCCTGGATTTTGGCAAAATGTTCGCAGCCTTCGGAGGTGGTGGGGGCGGTGGCTCAAAGTAAGGGTTTAATTAGGTGTGATCACAAATTCTTGGTCATGTAGCAAATCCTGATGTATTTAAAACTTGAATTATATATACATTCGTGAAATATATTTTCCACCAAGAAATCGAAGTATTTTATAAATTACACTTTATTTGCATATTTTTCAACTGCTGGGCATGTATTATAACTAAACGTTGATTGTACATTACTCGGGAAAGTTGTCATTGAGCTACAGTAATACCATGAGTCGATGAGCATCGAAATACTTAATTTTTTAAGCCTTGAGATGAATGGTATGTATTATAACTAAACGTTGATTGTACATTACTCGGGAAAGTTGTCATTGAGCTACAGTAATACCATGAGTCGATGAGCATCGAAATACTTAATTTTTTAAGCCTTGAGATGAATGAAACGCATTGTATGTATGTACGCAATAGTTTTCCCAAAGTTTTAGTAAAAATTATAAAAATCATCCTTTCCATCCCAAAAATCCAATTTTATTACCCACAAAACAAAACAAAACGAGGTTCAAGATGCCGTACCTTTGTAATAAAATAAATGATTTAGGAGAAGCCATTCCTACTTAACACCTTGATGCTGGGCTGGATCGTCTTAATTTGGAACGTGGGATAAATAATTAGAAATGTGAGTAAGCTACACGTAAGTACTTTTTTTTAACGTATCCAGTAGGGTTCATTCAATGGAGTTTACAAGCTGCCAATCTTTCTTGTTGTGCAATGTGACTGTGATTGGGTTTTAGGAACGTTTGGGTACGTTCATGTTGGGGTTTCATAAATCTAAATAAAAAATATACAATTCGCGTAGATGAACATCTTAAGCAGTTACTAAAAACCCATCAATCAATCAATCAATCATTAGAATTTCGAATACACGAAGCGTGATGTTCATATATTAGAAATGGAAACAAAGAGAGTGTCCCTCGAAATATTTTAATTTCTGTAACCAATCAAATCACAGTAGTTCACACGTCATACTCCACCACAAGGATACGCTTTACGAAATAGAATGGTACTCAGGTACCATTCCGTACCGTTAGCACAACCAAATAAGAATTGGCCTGCTGCATGGTATACCAATAATGCACCCAATTACCCGACATTCTAATAATCAATCAAATGAGGGAAGAGTGATCCATAACTGCACACGCTACTATTCAGTATACAATCGAAATGGCACCTTGCGTGCTCCTTTTGTCATTTCCAAGGAACTGGGTCGCGTATCCGCTTTCTAATGCGTCGCTTGAAAATGGAGGGTGCTAAATACGCCAAACATTTATATAAACTCAAATGATAACGGTAAAGTTGTTACTTTCTCAAAATTTAGCTGTCTTAGACCACGATCCTGTGAGCTCCACGCTCCAAAACCCAATGGAAATAAAAAATATTTTGGAAATGAAATCTGCGTATCGAAACTTGATAGCAATTTGTGCTATCTGCATTTCCGCGTTTACTGTAGCGGCACAAGTAAGGCAGCATACACAATATCATTTCTTGTTTCAAGTATATTTCAAGCAGCATATTAATTAGAAAGTAAATGCTCGGTCGGGTTACCTTTTATTTTAGGCTACTCCAGTAGACCCGGACTACCATGACCAAATTGAGAACATCGGGAACAGTGACAGTCAGCATAGTCAGTAACCATGATTCATGATCTTATCAATATATATCGGGAACGCGTCGAACTTAAATAATAAATAATAGTAATTGCTGGATTCTACTTTAATTTTGCTCTTTGAAAATTCGACAGACGAGAGATATCGCCGTGACTTACAGGGGTTGGTCGACTTGTTTAAAGGGTTCTTCACGACAGATGCAAAAGGAAACAGCCCGGTTGGAAACATTATCAATTCAGTGCTTGGTGCAATGGGAGCATTGGGTAAGTCGGCGACGGACGCTGCGGCTAAAATGGGAACGGGAGGAAACTGAATGACACGCTTCCTGCAATAACCTGCGTTGCAATGTTGTCCTTTCTTATGATATTGTAATTTTTGTAAATCTCTTTGTTAATTGCTGGAAAGCTAGACAATAATGAATAACGATAAAGACCCATTTCTTGAACAAAAAATTGATGGTACAGCACGAATCTTATTTTCTTTACGATTTTAACCGCATCATAAACTTCTGCCTTAAAATATCAAGAGAACGTTATTTACAGCCTCCTTCTTAAGGTTTTAAACTATGTAGCTCATCATTTCTAGATTGCTTTATATGGAAAAAGACAATCGATCTTTGAGCTCGCGTATAGTATGATTTAAGCTAATTTTATATGCATTGTTTTTCATATCACGCTTTGGGCAAAAGCCATAGTCCACTAAAATTTAGAGAAACTGGAGAGGAGGACAGGGACAAAGGATAGGGAAAACATGCACATGCAAACACCGCACCGAGGGCGTAAATTGATCGTGTTTCACGAAATGCAAACGATATATTGTTATTTCTACACGTGGTTTCGTTTTCAATTTTGGAGTATTTGATCCTACCTGCGTGTGGTCAGAATACAAATAAGCAAAAAGTCAACAAAAAACCATCGAGTCCTATCCTATGGACCAATTGAACCTGTTGTTGTTTACCATTTATTGTTCAACGCTGTCTTTATATAATTTATATTTCCATTTAATTGTCAGAAAGAAAAGACCGTTGGAGTGCTAAACCGTAACATGCTACACGTCATTTCACAAAAGTCTACACTACAAAAACGTTTAAATACTGATCCGAATCAGAAGAGCATAGGCAGCGGACGGGATCGGGTCAGCCATATTCTTGAAAATGAAGCTCTTATACTTTCTTGCCCTATGCTTCTGCATTTGCATCACTTCGTGGATTACAACAGCAGAAGTAAGTTTCACTGATTGATATTTTATCGAAATACCTTAGCAGTTTCGGTGAGTTATACAAAAATCCGCATGACTTCCGCAGGCACGTTCCGTGGAGACAATAAATGATGGCTCGGAGATTGAAGTCCACGGTAAGACAAAATGTTCGACATACACGTTTTAAATTGTAACGAACTTGTTTAACTTGGATCTAACCATGCATTTGTACTGGTTCCCAGACCGCGTTGCTCGGGATCTGGCAGGAATAATTCAGCAAGCGATGCAAGCAATGTCAGCAGGTAGGGGGCGAAGGAGGCAAAGGTGGAGGAGGAGACTTTCTGAAAAATATCATGGCCAAGTTTGGTGGAGGTGAAGGAGGAGGAGGGTTAGGTGATATGATTAAGAATATGATGGGCAAAATGGGATCCTTCGGAGGCAAGAAAGGGGGCAGGGGAAGGGGGAAAGGAAAAGGGAAGGGAGATGGCGGTGGCGGTGCCGGCGGTGATGGAGAATCTGAAACACGCTAGCAAATTCTTAAAAAAAAACTACATTTTTGTATATATATGGGACCATACATTTCGTGTGAAGACTTATGCGCTGCTGGAGGACAGGAGGAGAGACACCTTCTTCTTGTAATATTGTGAAAACTAATAATGAGCAACTACGTAAATATAAAGCATTTTATAGCATGATCTCGAAAGAGCTTACACTGCATGATTTCGGCATAAACCAAGTATACAATTACCTAAACTTGCATAATTGGATCATTGATCGACAACCCGGTTAATTGGTGTGCTTTTGTTATTAGGATGGGTTTTTACCTGGTTTTCATAAAGGACTCATTAGTAGAAATTAACCTGACATACCGTCCCTGATTTTTTCCGAATTTTACGATTACAAGTTATTTTATCCAAAATTCAGAATTACAAGGCACACTTTTTGGACTGATCGGACTTAACTTGTGTCCGCTCCGGTGGAACTTGAAACTTCCACGCAAGAAAATGATATTTAATGAAATCCATTTAGGTTTTGATACGGCCAACAACGCTAACAATTTCATGCCTATTCATAAGTGTTCAATCAAACGGATATTTTTATAGATCACAAATAGAATGGCGTGACATTTTTTTCCATAATTTATCCCCGTTCTAAATCAATTCAGCTATACTGATGAATGAAATGTTGAAAAGGTCTATTTAAAAGATTACTATTGAGTCTTTGAAAAACCATTGTGGCACTTCGTTTCGTTTCGTTTATTATGAGTCTCATGCAACATGCGACCGCATCCCGCACAATCCAACTAGAGTGATTTCCATAGCTCGTATGTAGTGGAAGTACATAATAAATACTTTAACTGCGAAAAGGGAGAATTAAGAAATAATGAAGTTCCTGTGGAATAAAATATTATAGCTATTTGATCTCTTATCTTATGAATTCTGATGCTGAATTTTGTAAAGATAAGTAATTGCATGTTGCTGCGTGTTAATTTCAAATTAATACTGACGGCATCTACTGGTCGCACGCTTTCATTTTTGCACTGTTGTTAATTACGGTGGTCCATGTCAACCGTGATGTCCATTTCGTCCATTTCGATACGACTAGCCTACAAACATTTTTGAATTTTAAAAGTTGATGACAAAAATGCACATTTGAAATACTTACCTACTTGAACTGAAAGATGAAAAGAGCACAAAGTGCAATTGATGCAGTTGGCAGTTCCAGACTTTATGATAAGTTTTATTTATGACCCTTGTGCCGTGTAAGGCACCAAACCAATATCCACTGAGATTTTCGAGCTACTAGAAAATTCAGAGAATGTCAACTGCGAATATATAGGCTAGCTTAGATAACGCCAACTTACGGAAATCTTTAAAAAAAACTGCACATTATGTTCACAATAGAATCCAAATGAGCGTGCTTGTATTGACAATTTTATTATACATCAGTGCATGCTAATTTGCTAATTGCTACGAAGTGAATTTAGGAGGTAGAAGCATGATTTCATTTTACACTGTGAAAACTGTAAACCAAAGTACGGGATCATTGGGTACTCTCGCCTCTTGTGCATGAAACATCTATCATACAATACATGGATGCTTGCATTTTTGATCCCAATAACCCTACTCTCCTTCCCCGACCCCGACCACACCACGCCTCGCGACTAGCCTTCAAAACACAGATTATATGAGACAGATAAGAAACAATTTCGTGGGATTATGAATATTATAAAAATTAGAAACACTCTACCTCACTAATATTTTTTTTACAAGAAATGGGTCTTTCATTTATTAATAGCAAAAACAGACTGAGTTAAGAGATTAGTCTTTACAAATAAATAAGTCGTGGTTAGCATGTATTCTTATTGGCGATTAACGGTCTCAGGCCGCCGCGCCACCTCCACCTCCTTGAAACATCTTGCCTAGAGAGCCCATCGCCGCCAGAGCAGAGTTGACCATTTTCGTAGCCGGACTTTCACCAGTTGTTTCGCATTTTTTGAAAAAGCCCCCAATCACGTCCATTAGGCCGCCCATATCTCGCCGATGGAGCTCTGCAAGAAGAAGAGACTTGTATCGTGTTCTAAATTTGTCGAATCAATCTAATTTCAGTCTAACCTAACCTTCTAATTAACAATTACACAAGAGCGTCGAAGCAATACATATAAAGGCAATATCAATTAAACCTGCATAATCATAAACTAGATACTATAAGGCATACAAGCAACAACGTAATGGGATCTTACCATGTTTCTCTGTTTCCACATAGTTCTCAGTTGGACTAGCCTGGAATGAAAATATATCCGAATTTTACCAAATGTTTCCCAAATTATTTTGTAAACTCTAGCCATATTATATAATCAGTTCTTACCTGTGCCGACCAAACCAACGCAGCGATGCAGATGACGCAAATTCCCACTGAACTTAGCAACTTCATTTTGCTTTCAAATAATTTTGAAACGTATTGTTTCCGCGCAGCGGTTTTGAATCTATCAAAGGACCTTGGTCCAGACAAGGCAGCTGTGAAAGGCTGAAGATGAGTGACTGCATTTATGTGTTCTGGTTTTACAGGAAGAACCACTCGCCGCATGCAATTATGCAAGTTTTTGCAGCTTGCGTGAAATGAATATTGTACCTTGATTCGCAATGGTCATGCACCAATTTTGGCATTGAAAAACCACTACACTATTCATTATTGTCGCCGTTTGGGATTTTATAATAAAGTCAGTCAGTTAACCGTCGGAGCAGGAGCGATATGATCAAATTGCACAAAACGTCTTGTAAAGCATATTTAAAATTACAAAAAAATGCACGCGTTTCCTCTGTCATGAAAATTAGGGCAAGAATTACGCAGTACAATGTGGAGCCGTATAATGCATCCCACTTAATTTTACCTAAATTTGACATGTTTTATTGTCCCAAATAGTATTCACCAGTTTCTCAAAAGCAAATTCAAGCATGTATACGTATTTTTACTGACAATGGATTCTTATTGTGCAACTTATTGCAACATATAACGCGGGTATCATGTTCGTGTGGCACATTCAAAAAACCTTATTGTTAGACTCGAGTGTTGAGTTGGGCTAATTGAATTGCATATCCACCTTTCCTGGAAATTAATCTCGTTGACCTCGTCGTTGCAGACAAGGATAATCTGCTCCCCAAAATCCAGACTACCTGCGAAAGAATCCTTCCTGATGATTGAGATATTCCTAGAGTCGTTCAGTCAGTTTGGGTTTGCTATACTCTGGTTTGCTACGGTGCGCTGCTTTGATGGTAAGCTAATATAATTGCAAGTTTTTTTTTCTCATTTTCCTAACAGCATTGTTTTATTCCAGAAAATATTAAAATGCAGAAAGCTATTAGGCCATGTAGAGGAAGCATTGCAACCTATTTTGATATTTAAGGGGATTTAGGAGCATCTTGTACGAACCAGAGTTCACAACTTTGACCTAAGGGAAAAATTGAAATGTTATATTTATCAGGTTATAAAATTATTTATGCATTGGCGTATGCTACGTCCTGAGTCAATTTACAATCAATCAACCATTACTTTCAAACACCATATTCGAGATTAATTACAAACCTATTCATAGTGCGGGAGTAAGGTGGAATGTTTAAAAAATGATAGAACGTTGTACTGCATCAAGTTACAAGGTCCAACTTTCCCTTATATTTTTTTACCTTCCTAATGATTACGTTCATCTTTTTAATTTTTATTGTTTTCCCCCCAAAATGAAAAACAAAATTTCATGTTTCATGTTATGATTAACTCTGAAAAAATAAAACCTCCTTAAAAAAGTTTTCTGTGCTTTGGCCAACCTAATTATAAGGGATTACGCACCAGAGAATAATATATGTTATTGTGAACATTTTGTACCAACCAACTATATTGCTAATTATTGTTGCAAAACATGGCTGAGGAATTTCCGGAATTAGGCTCCGGCGTGCCTTTCATTACTGCCATTGCCTAACGTGTGTACCATTGCAACATGGCTGACTTTCAATTTCAATCGTTTTCTTTTTCAGGGGGAACTCATTACCGTAATCAAGAGGAACTGTTGCCAATATGCCAGTATTGAAATGCATCTTTCGCATTGAATTGCATGCTACTCACAAATGCATGGACAAATCAAGGTTTTATCCAGGTAGAGTTGCAAGGAGGCTTGCACTAGTCTATATTTAATTATGTACACTCTTCGGAACCATTAAGTGTTGCATTTACTAAAAACTGGTCAAATGCATGATTTCACATGCTACGTATTCAAAACACAAAATTGGGATTACTATAAGCAATCTTTATTAGGGCACAACCAGAATTTGCACGAAAATATAATGTAGGCAGCTCATGATTGATGGTACGTGTCATTCAATATTAAAAACCCTCAATCTATTTCTTTATTACCTAGGTTCGAATCCTACTTCATGATGAATCCGTAATGGTTATTCATGTCATGTCGTACGTAAGCAAATATATCGTTTCGGAAATCAACTGCTCCATATTGAAGACAATGAGGATAAACGATGATCACAGTGAGCGTTCCAATGCAAAAGCCTGTGAGTGGAGTGACCATGCGACTCCCAATATTAATGTTAGGATTAATATATATCTCTTCACGCAAGTTCCATTGTTGAAGGGATTTCCTATAAAAACCAGAGCATATAAATATAGCCTCTCGTCCTCACACTTTCAGTTTGCCTTGATCGGACTGAGGTCCAAAAGACTCAAACCCTGAGCAGGAGCAAATTTGAAATTCTTCATTTGAAAAGCAAAATGAAGGTGATAACTTCGGTAGCAATTTGTGTCATCTGCATCGCTGCACTGGTTTGGTCTGCACAGGTAATAAAATGCATTACAAGAGAGTGTGTTTCAAAATACGTATTTGTGGGAACATTTGGTAAAATTCATTGTATTGTTATTTTCATTGTAGGCTAATCCAATTTGGGATAGCAATGTGGAAACCGAGAACCACGGTAAGGCGCTGTTGCATATATAAAATTTATTCCTAGAACAGATATACGATGATTGTTTAGGTGCAAAAATTGGACACAAGATATATGTGTTATAATGCCAACTCAAATTTATTCTTACAGAACTACATCGGCGTGACTTAGCTGGAGTTCTTGACCAGTTTATGCAAGGTCTCACAAAGAAATGCGAAACAACTGGTACAAGTCCGCTTGACAAAATGGTGAACACTGTTTCGGCCGCGATGGGCGCTTTTAGCAAAATGTTTACAGGAGCAGGAGGCGCACCAGCTAGCTAAGTATAACCAGGACCACATTTATTTTGAAGACTAATAATAGATTTATGTAGACCGCATTATTTAAATAAAAGACCCATTTCTTGTAAAGTTTGAGCTTGCAGCTCCATTTTTCATTCCAATGCTACTACATACAGCCATAATGACGCAAATATACGACCCACATTACAGGTGAATGCTTAGTGCTTACAATCACAAATTAAAATGCCTAATGTGGTGAATGGGTTTTAAAGACTTGCTCGAGAAACTTGATAATGGTTCATTTGAGAGTCCGGCTGAGAAATTGGTGAAGTGTGCTCTACAACTGCGATGGACGCTTTTGGCAGAATGTTGACCGGAGGAACCACTAGCTAATTATAATGACAACTTTTATGACCACGGTCATATTTTCATTCGCAAGGCTCCTGCATTTATGTAGATCCCATTACATTACTTACAGATTACTTAAATAAAAGACCCATTTCTTGTCAAATTCGAACTTGGTGCACACAGTTTTGATTTTAATTACAACTCGCACACGTAACAAATGGGTGGATTTTTACCATAAAAGCTCCATAGTTGGTAGTCAACCGATAAGTCAGGAACCAACACCTGGATCGTGGCATACGATACCCACAAGAACAAACTCCTGCCTTTGCTCCCAATTATTGCCTCAAATCTGTATTAAGCATTTTCGGTTGTCAACCTCAAATACGCTTTACAAACGCATTCATGAGGAAAGGAAAACTTGATATATACGTATATTCATCATTTTCTGGACTAGTAGTTTGAATATATGTTGGATCGTGATTGGATGAAAGAAAGTTACATGGACAATAAAAAATATTAGTTTGTGCTGGCTCAGGTACCACAACCACACGCTAGTAACTTGGCGTTCCAAAAATTAAAATTAAAGTGTTGTCTATAATTTTTGAACTCCAATCACTGCCCTTCTGAAACGTACGAAATGGACATTAGAGTAAAAGATAGGGTCTATAAAATGATGACTTCTGTAAATAGGCTGAGCATACTTGTCTTATGTAGATAACGTATTTTCATTGGCTATTTTTTATGAAATAGACGGACCCATTCCATTTCCTGTAATACCTATTTGCAATCTTGCACTATTCGTTTACAATCATAATTCTGATCAAACGTATCAGCCCCGTTTCCTTCCATTATTGCGTAAGGTCCGTCAACATCGACAAACACTATTCTCTAAAGACATCTTTGAGGAATCACATTTTGTTTTATTTTAAAATAGATGCAATACATAAAATAAAATAGTCTTTCGAAATTGTACGTATATTTAGCAAATTCAAGTTTATTTTTGTAAGTCATCGTCGTGATGTTTTTTCCCCAATCCTGTTCCCAATCTTTTGCAGAGATGTTCATAGGTAGATACTTATAATCATGTATGTAATTAGCATTGATAGTGACACTCAACGTTGAAAAAAAACACGCACAGACTATGAGGCACTACATGACAACATTTACGCCAGTTGCGTGAGTTCAAAATGTGCACTGCGCATTTTCATCGTATAACTATAATCGCATTGACAGTTTCAAGAACAGAACTCATGGTTTCATGTGTATTTTCAAATTTCAACCCTACAATTTTCTCTTGCCAAAAACGCAGTCGTATAAGCGGGGGGAAAGCATGTAATATTGCATGCAAAACTCATTTTAAACTACAAATGATTTTCGTTCATGGTAATGCGATATGCGATGGCTTATCAAATGAACCAGCCAAAAAATTACTTGGATGGAACAAACCATTTGTCAACAATCGAATTACATGCCATTCTTGGCAAATAAATGGCAAAATGTAGAATCCGAATTCTGCCTTATTAATTCGTTGATAGTAAACTCATTTTAAACTACAAATGATTTTCATTAATGGTAATGCGATATGCGATGGTTTATCAAATGGACCAGCCAAAAAATTACTTGTATGGAACAAACCATTTGTCAACAATCGAATTAAATGCCATTCTTGGCAAAATAAATGGCAAAATATAGAATCCGAATTCTGGTCAAAACGGAAATCATGTCCTAAGTCTCCAACCCAAATTAGATGGGAGTAGACACTAATTGACATTAGATCTTATCAATTTATCTGGCATGTCGCATGTCGATAATTTCTAGTTTGTGCTATATTACGTGAATAGTTTGCAAAAAATTTTCTATGAAGTATAATATTCACTGACACTGGACTGATCCATCTCACTATAAAATACTACAAAGGCCAGTGGCTGTGGCTCCAATTTAAGTTGAATAATATGTCAATTGAATGACATGACTCGGCGAAAAGGGGCAAAGAACGCAGTTGTGACTAAATACGTAGTTAATTTCAGAGTATTGGAAGACTTCGTGATAGAGATTGGAAATGGTAATGAATTCACTTAAATCACGCTTTGGTCAGGCTTTGGGCTTGCTGGTCATGATTGGCATTATTAGGGGAAATCAATATCAATATTAACATTCCTTCTTCATTCTTCCCCACTTTGTGATGGTGAGTTGATACTGTCGTTGCGAGTACTATTATACAACTACATACTTATGCAACAAATGTCAAACGTGCACATTGCATTGCATGACATAATTCATTGGAGTAGGAATATCTTTTAAATTATGCATAATATCCCATTATAAGTTAACAATAAGGATATTTTGCAGTCGTAATTTGGGTAGACTAAACATGCATGGGCGTCTGTATCTGGGCTGGATCAGCGTGAGAAGCCACGACTTCCAGCTGGAAAACAGTCCCTTTAGTTTAGTGAGGAATGAGAAGTGGAAGTTTCTAAAATATTGCTACAAAGAATATTCACCAAAATGAAGGTTCAACTTTTTCTAGCAGTTTTTACAGTTGTTGTTGCGGCATCTGTAGTTCTGGTAAGGAAGTGGAAAATTTACTGTCAAAAGTCGCCACTAATATAATTTACAATTTAATCGGAATTGGGTAAAAATTCTCAATTATAGGCAAGTCCTGTGTACCTGCAAAACGAAAATGGCACAAATGCAACACACGGTAAGTGGATAAAGACGATGATGATTCTTTAAAATGTAGTCGTGAAAGTTGTAAACGATATTCAAAACTAATTTTTAAAAAAAATGCTCAGTCAACCCAAAATCGAAAAGCCGCGTGCGTCGTGACATGATGGGAGTATTTGACGCGATTTGTAACGGCGTTGAGGCAGTAGCGACAGGCGTTAAAACCGTTAGCAGATCAGTAGCAGAGGCGTTCAACAACATTTTCTCAACAAGTAACGCGAACGCACTCACTGACGGATTTACGACATTTGGTAGGAATATAAAAGGGGCTTTCGACGGGCTATTTGGGCCAGAAGGAGGGATGACTACAGGATTCAAGAAAATTGGAGACAAAATTTCGGGAGCTTTTAAAGATGACAACAATTCAGGGAGTAATACAGGGCCGAGTAAGGGGGGAACTCCAGACGGGGGCGTTCCTGACACTGAGACAACGTAATGACACTGGACCTCCACTGCACATTTTAATCAAAGATTTGACTACTATGGCTTATAAAAATGAAGTTGTAATAGAACTACGCAACATTACTCATCACTCACATATTCATTTCCCGTTTAATCATAAGTCACCTTGTAATCTGTCGAACGATAGACTTTATAAATAAATTGATAGTTTACAATGTACACGCTGGTTTGTGAATACAGGAATTCGGTTCCGTACACCAATTCTTGACACCGATGTAAAATCCTTTTCTACGCGGATTAGAATGATCTGGGCGACGTATCTGAAATGAATCAAATACTCCAAACAATAGATTCAGCAGGTTGAACGGGTGTGGAATGTGGAAGCTGGCATGTATAGTCTGATGATGAGTTACACGAAAATCCAGAGAGGAAGCATATAATGTGGAAGAATAGACAAGCTTAAGCTCATCATAACATAACTTTAGGAAAACTTATAATTCTCTAACTCTATGCAACAACGTATGAACAGCAGGAATGATTTCTTGGGAAAACATTACAGCTGAACATTACCTGAAACTCAAAACTCATTTTACAAACCAAAGGCCAATGCAATAATAAAAATACTTTATTACATGAGCACGATCACATAGGATAGGAAGAGATTAAGCCTTGGAAACTTTTGGGTACCAGTAAACCAGACCACTGAGGTATATATCGGCTTGATAGTATAGTGTCCCCACTCACCTTCAGTTTTCCAAAAACGAAACAGCAAGGTAGAGCGGCAACGTGTCCGCTCAACTGTCAATATATAATACCTCTATCTCTAAAGTTCGCATTGTCTATTTATTTACTTTGCTCATTAAAATGCAAAAACCTTTGCCAAAAGTCGAATTGAAATGCATCTCAAGTATTACTTGCAGCAGCATGTAATGTAACTATCTGGAAAAAACAAAAACAGATGGGTGCTCACGTTCCTAATATGCAAATGTCGTCATTATATATTGTCCATACAGTCATAAATTTGGACTAGCCTGTAATCAGTCAGTCTAATAATAGTTAGTTAACGCATCTCCTATTTTCAATTATCGGGTTTGCTTGCTGCGGTAATCAGTCATTCATTCTGTGTCAGCACTCAACCGAAAAGCGAGTCTTTCTTATCTTTCAATGATCCAGGAATAGCCTGATTCAAAAAAAAAATTGAATGGAATTAGAGTTAATTTTAAGAAAATCAAATCTTAACCACAATGGGTACAACCGCATCGCACGCATGAATGACACAAGAAAGAGCGACAATAATGATCAGAGGATTCATGCGGTTTGAAATGCCGTCACCCACAACACAAAATTATATTACGAATCAGAAATAATCCATATATTTGATTCTAATATGTTTCATGCTCGCCGTGCCCATCCATTCATTATCCCGCTAATGAATAATTTGACAATGGAAAAATGAGCAGTAGTTCGAGAATGAGTCACCACAAACAAAGCCGTCCAATCACCCAGCTATTTATTTGTCCCTACCTAAAGCAGCCAAACCACTATGATTTACGCACAGTTGCAGATGCTGGCAATTGATAACGACGAACAATTCATAATTTTTGCATGTAAACTATACATCACAATTTTTAAGAATAGTGACTACCTTCCACAGAAACATTTTTCTTGGTAAGAAGTCTTCAAACCAACAACTTTTGACAATTGATTAGTCACCATCATACCACCATCATCATCATCATCCACATCCACACAACATATATGTCTACTTTTTTTAATTTGCATTCAATTACACAAACTCGACTCGTCGACTGGATGAAGGTGAGGAGGAAAACAAGTATAGCTCACAATCAGAATAACATCATCATCAACTAACGTCACCTTGGTTGACCCTGGGTATATTATGGAGAGCATTTTTACCCTGGCCTCGCAGACGACAACTGTCTTCAGACTCAGACTCAACACTTTTAGACTGATTAAATCTGTAAGATAGTAGTCTCTCACTCTCCCCGAAAGAGCCCGTTTTAATTCAATTAAAAAATATATATATTACAGTAATTCCCCCCAAAAAATGATTCTTAGAAACTCATCTCTCCTCGTCGCAATTTTATTTGCACTATCCATTTCGAGTGTACTCGGGCTCCCAACTACTTCAGACAGAAAACGGAGTAAACAACTTANTATTTGCACTATCCATTTCGAGTGTACTCGGGCTCCCAACTACTTCAGACAGAAAACGGAGTAAACAACTTAACGAAGGCTCTCCCTCAGTCGCGAAAATCTTCGAGGTGGACCAAAACAACCGTATACTACGCCAATGGACAAAAATTAACGAGAATGGAGAAACGGTGCTGGAGAAACTGGATAGGATCCGTCTGGAATGCACCTCTGACTTGCATCCCGTCCAATGGCTGTACTTTGGTCATGGGGTAAGCATACAAACACAGACAGAAAAGTTTGCAAAAAAAAAGCTAGACCTTTTTTTTCAGCAAAGTGTGGACCAGTTTTCAATTAACTAGAATTTTCGGGGAGAAAGCAATAACTCTCATCAAATCAATTTACTTTTGATTCCATTAACAGGCGCCCCAGCTCACATCCAACATAACATTTTCAAGGATAAAGGCTCGGAGTGGAGAGAGCAGTCTGGAATATGTTGCTACCGCGTTGATTAGCCCCACCAAGGAGCACCACACGGGCAAGTATATTTGCAGCAGTACGGAGGCCTACGACACGAGAACCTTTTTCTACATTTACGTTCCAGGTGAGTTATTATGTTCTACATGATGACGATGAGCGTAATTGAGCAAACGACGGAATGGCTTTCATTCAGTTGGAAAATGCATTTACTATAAATCCTAAATTGCATTATCACATTTGAATTTGATGGAAATGGAATGGTAGTGGATAATTAAAACACTAATCCAATAATATATTCCAGGACCTACCCTCTTTAGCGCTCTGAATGGACAGGATCTCTATATCCCGAAAAATGACTCGAACATCCTGATCCCGTGTACAGTCTCAAATCCCGATGTGATTGTCACTCTCGAAAAATCTATTAACGTAAGTTTACTTGTTCTCTCCGGCACTTAGAGGATCACCTGGAGGAAAACGATGGAATAATGGAATGGAATTGAATGATATTGTGGATATATTTTTTCAGGAGGTTTTGCAACGAGTGAAGCCTAGTCTCGTAAGGTACGACCCAAAGCATAGGATTTCGACTTGATATCCGGGGACTAGACGACCCCGAAGGGATTTACGTATGCACAGCTCGTTACAATAATCTCGTCCGAGGGATTGAATACACTTTGAGATACCCAACGAGACCAAGTCGAGGTAATAACAGTAAATTAAAGCGAATTAAGAAAAGAAAAGAAAAAAAGTTTTCCTCATATAATATTGCAAATCTCCCCAGATGAGCCTGTGAAGATCACCACTGCAAGTGAAGCTGCTGGGGCAGCTTGTGGTACAAAATGCGGGGACAATGCTCACTGTGAGGTGGTCAACGGACAGGAGGCTTGTCAGTGCAATCCCCATTTCAAAGGAAATCCCAAGGAGGAATGTGTTCGAGACTGTCACTCCCATTCCGACTGTCCATCCAACACGGTGTGCTTCCGAGACTTGAAATGCCGGGATCCCTGTGTGCACTCAATTCGATGTGGGTCACAAGCTCTTTGTCGCGTCGAGAATGCATATCCTGTGTGCTACTGTCCAGAAAATTTTGTTGGAGACCCGAAAACCGGATGCTTCAACTCCATCCAGAATGGTATGTATGCATGCCGAGAATGATGACGTCACGTTTGTTGGCACATTAATGTCTTAATTTATCATTATCATCTTTATTATTTGCCATTAAAATATAGATGCACCTCCATCCCGACTTAATTTCACAAAGAGCGCTGCTCAATGCAAAAAGAACTGTGGGGATGGTGGCTACTGCGTCCTGGAAAACGGGAAGGAAGTGTGTAATTGCCGACGAGGGGCCAACGGAGATCCACAAGATGGGTGTGAAATTCGGTGTCAGAGTCATGACGAGTGTCCGGATGATTTGTCGTGCAATACCTTGCTCAAATGTCACTCCCCATGTGTGCACAACATTCGATGTGGAGTGGGAGCCTCCTGCTCCGTCATTGAGCACCGACCAAAGTGCTTTTGTCCCAGAGACAGTGTTGGAGACCCAATGAAAGAATGCACATCAGGATATCAAGGTAAAGTGTTATGATGGTTTTGATGATTGTCATAAAAATTCCAATGAAATGAGAGCATCATCATCTCCCGTTTTCATTTTCAAATTCATTCAAAAAAAGGTGACCAACCTGCATCCAGCACGAGCACCCCAGAACCAGCAGGTCTCCCCCCAACTAGCCCAAATCCCAAGGACAAATGCAGCAGGGACGAGCAATGTGCGTCACACGAGAAATGCATGAAGCCGGGAGTAAACCGAGGCAAAGAATGTCTGGATCCTTGCGTCACGAGACGATGTGGGATTCAAGCGGAATGCAGGACCGAAAGTCATTACACATTTTGCATTTGCAAAAACGGATTCGAAGGTAAGGGAAACCTTAATTAGAATTTTCTGCTGAAATTATTCAGGCTCTATATAATGTCAACATCATTCTTCTATACTTTCCAATTAGGCAATGCCAACAAGGAATGTGTTCCCCTTAGATTTGGAGTGGAGCCCTTGCTCCGCGAGCAGACACGACCCCCAACTGCCACCACCACCGTGCAACAACCAAACTGCTCAAAACCAGAAGAGTGCGGTCCCTTCTCAAAGTGTACGTTGGACAAGGACGGGAGACAAAGCTGCGAATGTCTCGAAGGACACGTTGGTTCCCCACCGCAGTGCTCTCAAGAATGCAAGATCAACTCGGACTGTGGAAGGAGCCAGGTTTGCCTGGAGGACACCCGCCTCACCTTCCCGTACTGTGCGAAAGTATGCGGGGGCAAGATTTGCGGGGCTAATGCTGTTTGTAGAGAAGCCACCGGAATAATACCTGCTGATTGCGAGTGTCCAATTGGATTCGGTGGGGATGCCTACTTGCACTGCAAGAATTTAAATGACAAAATAGGACAGGATTGCACAATGGATTCCGAATGTGGGTCAACGTTGCGGTGCGAGACGGGAGCAGACTATAGAAAGTGTGTGGATCCCTGTGAAACGGAGAAATGCTCTGAGAACCTTGAGTGCGCTGTTCAAGATCATCACGCAACTTGTATTTGTCCAGCAGGTAAAAAAAGAAAGAAGAATGCCTGGAATTTATAAATTCCAAGGAAAAAAAGGAGCATGATTCAATTTGAAAAGAAGATAAAAAAATGAGGTTGAAGTTGAAACTGAGCCTTTTGCTTTCTTTCTTTTTTATTTGTATTAGGATACACTGGGAATCCAAGCATTGGATGTACTCTGGATGCGGAATTTAACATTACAGCTGATACACGGGGAATCCAAGCATTGGATGTACTCTGGATGCGGAATTTAACATTACAGCGATAAATTCGAATCCTTGCCGAGGACTGATTTGTGGGGAGCACAGTGAATGTCGGATGGATAATAATGGGAGACCTACATGCGCTTGTCGCTCGTATGCCGTAGGAGAGCCACCCAGTTGCTACCAAGAATGCAAATCCAATTCAGAGTGCGAATTGGGTCTGTCCTGTGTTCAGAAAAGGTGTCGGCATTCCTGCAGTAGGTGTGGGATCAATACCAAATGTCTCATTTCCCGGAATCCTAATCAGGAATCTATCTGTTCGTGCTTGGACGGTATGAAAAAAAAGAGAAAAGCAAAAGCAAAAAAAAAACATTACACGTGTGCAAACTTTCACTTCTCTTCTCGGAATAGCAATCTATCTGTAATGAAACCTAATTTTCTTTATTGATTTTTTTTATTCCAAACAGGATTCGAAGGTGACCCGAAACTGGGATGTAGACCAATTCGTGCTTAAAAACTAGCTTACATTTATAGCTATTTCCCAAAAATCACAAGCTAGCAAGGATTTTTTTTAACGGAAAATCTTTATTTCCAAAAGAAAAGAAGAAGAATGTATACGCAGAAGGCGACCATATCTACACTAGTTTTACATGAAAAATTTTGAAATATATAATGTTTTGCCAATGTACAAATTGTTTATATCTTAAAAAGATTTCAAAAAAAAAACATTACACGTGTGCAAACTTTCACTTCTCTTCTCGGAATAGCAATCTATCTGTAATGAAACCTAATTTTCTTTATTGATTTTTTTATTCCAAACAGGATTCGAAGGTGACCCGAAACTGGGATGTAGACCAATTCGTGCTTAAAAACTAGCTTGCATTTATAGCTATTTCCCAAAAATCACAAGCTAGCAAGGATTTTTTAACGGAAAATCTTTATTTCCAAAAAAAGAAGAATGTATACGCAGAAGGCGACCATATCTACACTAGTTTTACATGAAAAATTTTGAAATATATAATGTTTTGCCAATGTACAAATTGTTTATATCTTAAAAAGATTAAAAAGGAGATGAGAGGAGGTAAAAAAAAGTTTTGGAGATGGGGTTTCAATCACATCAAACTTTTTCTGGCATAGCACAAGAAGAATTCAAATACAAAGTATACAAAGCCACACGATGGACATGAAACGGCAAAAGGTGTAGCCTATCGGGACCGGCATGTAGTCGTCCACCTTGTCATCCTCAAAAGTATCCATTCTGTGATAATACTCTTCCAGCTTCATGTCGTACAGGAAACTGAGGCAGGCCGAGGTGATCAAGAGTGTCCAAATGTGAGATAGATTGGTCTTGTGCTAGGAACCACAGGATCCATTGAGTCATTCTGATGAGCAAGGTTGGGCTCATGTTCCTGTTCCGCTCAATGTGGAGTGGATTGGTGCTGTCGCCAGATCCAAACAGGTCTTCCATTTCCTCCTCACTCAGCTCGCCCACCAGGTCGCGGTAGTTGACGCGGCGGCGGTTGTGGTTACTTGCGGAGCGAGGGGGTGCATCATTTTGAATCTCCTCCATGGTGTCGTCTTCACCCTCGTCTTCTGATGAGTAGGAGCTGGAGGCACCGGCTAGGACATAATAATGTAGAACCATGATATGATTGATAAATATTTAAAAAGCTGTCTTGGAATAGTAGCTGAAATCACTAGTAGGAGCTGGAGGCACCGGCTAGGACATAATAATGTAGAACCATGATATGATTGATAAATATTTTAAAAAGCTGTCTTGGAATAGTAGCTGAAATCACAGGCGAGCCGTCGCCTCTACTTCAACTTACAAATGTCAGAATATTCTGTAGCGTTTAATGGCTTATGTAAATCCAGTAATTCCTCCTCGGACAGGTGTTCCCCGACTACTCCATCCTCTCCCCTTTTCTCTGCTTCTTCCACCCCCGGATGCAGCACGAGGCACTCGCAATAGCTGGCTCGTTGATTACACAGCGGACACCGGGAATGTCTTTCAAAGATAACATGCGGGATCACGTTAGAAACGGTTAGCAAAAGGACAGGAAGATATAATGCTTCAATTCAAATCAAGTGTTCCCCGACTACTCCATCCTCTCCCCTTTTCTCTGCTTCTTCCACCCCCGGATGCAGCAAGAGGCACTCGCCATAGCTGGCTCGTTGATTACACAGCGGACACCGGGAATGTCTTTCAAAGATAACATGCGGGATCACGTTAGAAACGGTTAGCAAAAGGACAGGAAGATATAATGCTTCAATTCAAATATTGGAGGTCATTATGTTTTTGGAGTCTCTCACCTATCATGTCTCCGCACGAAAAACCATTCTCGCAGACACGCACTGTGAAACAAATGACCGCACGGGGTGGCCATCACCTTGTCCGCAAAGTCTCCATGTTTGATACACGGGTCCGTGGCAAACTCCCACATGAGGAGCTGCTCCTCCGCCAGAGACAGATTGGTGGAGAGCAACAGCTTGCTCAAAACAGAGGGAGCTGAGTGGAGGGCCAGGCTTATCAAGAGGCTCGCAACATATTGTACACTCGAATCGGCGAATTGGCTTCACCTCCTCCGCAGTAGTGCCACTGCCAGTGCCACTAACCAGCTTTACAACCCAATCGTCACCCATTCTGGCAGCAATGACTGTCACTTGAAGATCTGATTATGAAAACGTGATGCGTTGGAGGCGGCGGCGCGGCGGTGGATCACACAAGGCAGCAGGTAAGATTATAGGGGAGCACACTATTGCGCAAAATTGTTAAAAGCACCATCAACTATCCGCTAAAAATATTAATCAATTTATAGTCGCTATTATAACACAACACTGTGACCCGGCTTGTTTCCTATCTCCATGACATGCACACTGACATCCACTGACATATGGCATGGCAGATTTCTGCCATTTCTAGCTAGCCACTTTATAATCTAACAGAATCTCAAAATGGAACACACTTCCGAAATTCCGACCTGTACCAGTACCATCTCCTTGGGCATACGTCAGATGTAACTAACGGCGTAGTGATCTTCACCTCCAGTGATCTTTATCTCGCACACCGATCATCACTTATGAGCGGAGGGTGAAGCGTGTAAAACAGAGCTTTTTTCATGTTATCTGGAACACGCCCCGCCATATGCCATTGATAATGAAAAACAGATTTTTGCATGATGTATCTAATAATTGCATCAAATGTCAACTGGCTCATGGGTGGCAATAGCAGCCGTTCTTTGGCAATGCAACCTTTGCCCGGTCCACTCCATCCTTGCAACTTTTGCTGGTAAATCAGATTTTTGGTAAAAATATTCACTTTTGGAAAAAAAAGAACCAATTCCCCAAAAGTGTCATGACTTGTGAGCATTGTCACGGACCCGGAAACGAGACCGATGGGGTGCCCTACGCAAAGTGTTGCTGGTCACGGGCAATGGAAATCAAGAAATTCCAGAAGCGAGTAAAGTACAAGTACATCATTGAAGTGACCTTTGACCTGATTGTGTCTGTGACAAGTGTGGTCACGGACATTCTCACGCTTTTCATGTACTTTTACGTAAGTCAGGCATGCACGCATAATATAACAATTGCCAATTTCAATACACACAATTTATGGCAACAACTTCATTTCCATATTTCTTATTTTTTTTTCATTGAAAAAAAGAAACGAAAATGGGAATTTGCAATACTAACCCTGTTTCCGATCCTCCTCCCCACCTTGATTTTCACCAACGTCTACCTTGTCGACGAGTCAATGAGCAAATCACGAAAGGCTGCGTCTCGCCTTATCTCCACTGCGGCGGCATCCAGGAGTAGTTCCCCAGTTGGGGAGAAGGCAAGGGAGACATCGCGAGGGAAAAAGGAGGAAGAAGCGGAAGCGGCTAGTGAGGACACCACTTCTGAGACGGATAGTAACATTCAGAGTGTGCATGGAAAACAGAGATGTCATCAGAACTGGCTTTTCCATTGTCCGGGTTGTAGGAAGCCAGTTCAAAATACAAAGGATTGTTTCAGGTACAACATTACAAAATTAAAATTATGTATTTAAACCACTGATTTTCTTCAAAGAATTTTTTACCCAAATTTTGTTCTATGTATTTTAATTGTCAGTGGCTGCATGCTCTGCTTGTGTAACCGGGATCACGAAATACGTCGTGTGGGAGCGCGAGCAATACGGAAAAGCATGCAGAGAATGTTCAAATACGGATTTGGCACTTTTGTGCTCAGATTTATTGCTTGGGCATGGTAAATTATAAAAAAATGGAGATTTACAGAAAAGAAACATTGTAGAAAATTAAATCGGGATTTTACTAACTATCGACTGATGTACCTAGGTACATCAAAGCACTTATTTTTGGGATAAAGGCATACCGAGAGCCAAAGAGGTTCATGAAAATTGAAACGTAAGCTCCTAAACTTTCATAGCTTAGCTTAGGGATATAAAATGTTTTTTGCAAAACTAGAAATTGTCTCAAGGAATAATTCCTTGGTTTTTAGACCAAATAATCACTGGAGTTATGAGCTTCTGGTGCGACTGGATTTTCTCCAGGCGGCTCTGGAAAACGCCCCACAATGCGTCATTCAGTTGTACGCCTTGATCACACAACCCGACGAGGATATCGCTCTTGGTGTACTCACTCTCATATTTTCCTTTGTTGATTTTATTCGTGTGTCTGTATCAGTCCACTGGGATATGGACAAAGGTCAGATAATCGACTCATGAATTAACTTTACAGTCTGACGTCCTACAAATCTTTAAGTGTAGAAATTTTATTGGCTATTTAAAAAAAATTAAGGACCTGTAATCGCACCAAGTGGATGTTACGACACGTGGATGTGGAAGTTTATCAATACATCATCGTGGATATTAATTTAGTAATTGAAAAATTAGTAGATTGCAATCATGCTGTGTTATCTCAACATTTCCTTTTAAAATAGTTAGTTAAAAAAATATTTTAGTTCCGCACGGAGCGCCGCCATCGCCTTAATTACGGCCACCGCTACCCTGACCAAAGGATCCAAGACAATAATCCCATGCGTCATTCTCCTCTGTCATGTTGTCCTCTTTGGGAAACTGCTATCCAAGGCCGAGTACGGGGTTGCGGCTCAAAAGGTCTTCATTGCTGTTTTCATCTCTCTATTTTTCCTTCCCGAGCTGGACTCCTCTGTCATTCCTGCAATCATCCAGTTCTATTACGCCACTACAATCATTGAAAATGCCATCTTTATCCTGCCCTGGGAGGGATTCGATAAGGAGTACTGCTTTTCCAGAGGGCGCTACGTGGACAGAAGGCCGCCTCCGCAAAACCGAACGACAACGCCGAGTTCCATGACCACAGTCCCAACGAGAGTTGTTACTTTATCGAATTTATCAGACCCGACGACTCCTCCGACCACCAAATATATGGCTTTTGGTTCGATGGGGATCACCCCGGAAATGACAACTCCAGAGGCTCCAGTAGAACACGCCGACTGTTTAATTGATCCGACCATCATTAGTAAACACCGATGTTAATATTCATATTTCACATGATTGTACATTATTTAATGCAGACGAACTATCTATTGTGATTTTAGCTTTAGCGGTACCAACTTTAACCATTATCGGCGTCATATTTCGACTAGTTGCATCCCAGAAAATGGCAAATTACAAGGGCAACTTGCCCTCCAACGAAGTGGACAAGGCGCAGTCGCAAAACAAATGTAATATCTATTGTCATTTCAGCTTTAGCTGTGCCAACTTTAACCATTATCGGCGTCATATTTCGACTAGTTGCATCCCAGAAAATGGCAAATTACAAGGGCAACTTGCCCTCCAACGAAGTGGACAAGGCGCAGTCGCAAAACAAACTGGAAACCTCAATTGCCAACTTGTTTAACAAAAAGTGGACTCAAATGAGCGTGAACCAAATGTTCACCGCATTTCTTCGCATGCTAAAGAAGGAAGTGATAATTTTGGATAAAGACTTCGACGAGGAAGACGACGACGGCCACCTGCAAGTGATCCGAGCAGATCCAAATAATCCTACAAAGCGGGTTTCCTTTTTGGCAGCAAAACTCCAGGCCGAGTTTCTAGCCTCGCAGACATTCATTCGGGAATCATTTTCCCTAATGACTAGAACGACAAGAAGTCACGATATTGGGTATTTTGGTAAATGGGGCGGCGGCGAACAAGTGGACGAGGAGGAAATCCCTCCAGAGTATAGCTCGGATAGTGAGCTGACCATACGGAATAATATCAAGAAAAGGCCGAGAATCCCGAGATCCCGAAACGTTTCAGAGAGTGTGGACGTTGTTGGCGATTCGGCGGAAGCTGGAGTGGTGCAAGTGGAGATGCCGACGGGAACACAGTATTTAGAAATGTGTTGGGTATAAAAACATATTAGCGTGATATGATAATACTTTTGGGGTGCACGTTATGCAAAAAAAAATATTTAATCCAAG
>JAANSN010002345.1:0-24758 GCA_036850665.1 Dicranocentrus wangi | reverse complement strand
TTATATACCTATGCGTTTTCTAGATGTTCGGTTTCGCATTCAGGATTTTCATTCAGGAACGTAATTTGAGGCATGTACTTACGATTCGATTAGACGAGTCCACATAGACCACCCAAGTGACTACACCGCAACCACCCGCACCTGCATCTTATAATATTATGTTCATTGAAACAACAAGATTTCGGATTAAATATGCGTTTTTCAGAGATCCAGAGAGTTCAGAAAGCATGCTAAGCAAAAATATAGTATCGCAAATCAAGACTCTTTATCTGTTCTGCATTTCATGTATATGTACCACCTCGGAAACAATATTATGCGTATGCCATGCGTGTGTCTACAAATAATGAAACAACGTCAACGACACCAAAAAAGCAGTTAGTGCAACGATGCATGAGAAAAAGCGAGTGAAACTACCAAGGAATTTAGGAGCTAACAATTTTTAAGGATTTTCTTTTTTCTGAATTCCGAAGTAGTGGAAACGAAAACTTTGAATAATATGTATCCTCATCAAATACGAGAACACATCCCAAGATGACTCATACGACGATTCCGGGGGGTGAATTTGTGATAGGGAAGGCGTTCACGTTTCGAACCACCCTGGTCTACCCATTCTATGTCAGTTTCACTGGTTTTTATTCGATTTTCTGTTTTGCATTCGGGGAACGCGTGATCCTTTAAAATAACAACGGATGATAATATTATGCATCCTTTTCATGGAACTGGGTTATCCGACCAGCAGCATAGCACTTGGAAGGGTATGTGGCGTGGCATGGCAAGACGCACAACATGTTAAAGTATGAGTATTAGAAAGAAAGAAAATTGGAAATAGAATATTTTACTAGAAGCTGGAAATCATTTTGAGCTCCCTTTGCTTTCCCCTTTTTTCCAAGTTTATTCTAGATTCAATATTAACTCGAGCCTGGGATCTCAAGTGTCGATCGAATGTTTATGCATGGAACACTCAACTACGAAAACGCATCCAATTTCTATGTAATATCAACATCAACCTATCGACTACGGGTTTGTGTAGTGTATATATACATATATCTATACACATGCAGGCATATAACCAAAAGTTTTTGTTCTTTTCTTTTTAGTCTCATTTCCAAGGAATACAGCATGCAAAGGAAAGGAGGAAATGAGAGCTCCTTTGGAAATAGTAGAAATACGACAACTTTCTTGTCTTTTCGTTTCATTGTGTACCTTTTAGAAAGAAAAATGTGTGCTTTATCTTAACCATACATTGTTATATTCATCGGCACACATAATTTTGATACCTTAAACATGCCCATGCGAACATTAACAGTTTGTATAGTGAAATGGAGACAAGCTTTCTTCCTCTTGGAGAAAAAACTGTAGACCAAGAATGAGATAAACTTTTTGGCATGCTTCTCCCAACTCTCAACGTTTTTATTCACTCATTCTTCTCTCCTAGTTGCACTATTTTTTTCTCGTATTGGAGCAGCCCAAGTCCAAGTCGAGTGACTAGTACCCCAATATATCCTCCGGGTTCGTTTTTTGATAGCCTAATCAATACAGAGGAATGGCAGGCATGGAAGCCAATTCACTGACAATGTGAATGAAAAGTAGGAGAAAAACTACATATTGTCATACTTATTTCTTCTTCAGTGAATTAACTGCAAGTGATGATGTACAGAAATAGCATTATTTTGTTTTCTCTTATCCACACAATCACAGGAGAAACTTGGGCGCATATGGATGGATACGTAGTTTTAGAGTGTGTGGCGTGTGCTGTGTACTGCACATACCCGATTTAGCGTCAACTTGTTACTATTCACAATCCCAATAATCAACAACAAAAGCTGGAGAAAATTACCATCACTGGCCACCCACTACCACCGCCATGAAACGACTTTTACGGCATATATGCCATCTATATAGCTCAATATATTCTATATGATCATCATCATTTGTTTTTATCTCTGGTTTTATTTGTACTTTCCCCTGCTATTTACTTACTTACTTTTAGTTACAGTGCGGGCTGACTCTTTCCAGTTCGACTTGTTTGTCTTTGACTTTTTGGTTGTTAAAAGACGCGAGGAGCGGGGTAGACTACATCATATTTATGTTGTTGTTGTACTAGTAAACAGAAAAAGGGTATGAAACGATTCGATTGGAATAATAAATTAAATGACGCCGTTTTCTCATCTTCTCCAGAGGGTTATAACCACTTTGGCGTAGCTGGAATTGCTGCGAAGAAGTGCCCAAGACAAAGTTTGTAGAGTTGCTTGGGTTTTGGCCACGACTTAAGACTTTTTTCCTACTTTTCCCATCACCAATGCCATCAACAACATACATCAAAGTATAAAAACCCCAGCCAAAAGCACACAGTAACAAAGACAAAAGGATATGATGAAAAAACAAAAAAAGGTTCCTGTGTCTTTTTCAGTGCTTTCATCTAATTCACGGTTTTCGTCCAAAGAGAAAGCCAAAAAGAGACAGAACGTGTTCTCTCCAGGGTTGCATGCTGAAAGGGAAAGCGAACCGTATACAGAACTGGAAGGCTGGTGCTTCCCAACAGAGAGAAAGTAGTTAGCCTCGTTTCAGTGCCAAATTTTTTTCCCGAAAACACCATTCCCCCGAAAAAAGCTGAAGTCATGTGTGTATAAATATGTACTAGTCAACGATTCACATCGGCTCAGATAAAATATGAATGGCGGCGTGACTGAATCGGTGAAAACAAAAAAGTGTGCATTAATCCGCTACTTTAGGATGGAGATGATAAAAAGGTACATTCTTGTCCACACATGGTTAACATAAAAGGAACCACTGAAGTGCGCCATGTATCATGCAAAAATGATGGGCATGGCCATGCATGGGGGATGAGCTGGTCGTGGGCAACGCATAAGTGTGCCGTAAAACCATCGCCTACTCTTTTATTATTAATTTTACAGGAAGAAAGGAATATGAAAAATGCGATACAAAAGGAGATTTGCAATTTCCTATGTACGAAAGACGAAAGGATGATTAAATTCACCTGAGCTCTATACAAAAATTGCACAAGAAACCTTTCACCCAACCAAATATTCGTAGAATGTGACACTGGCTGTGTACGTTCCAGGCCCGGCGATGTTTTGTTGACTCAGGTAGTTAGCATTAACATATTGCATTTTATTTTTTAACAGACTTTTATTGCTCCTTGTTTTTGACTTATTGCGTCGGTTATTGCGACTACTACATCAGGACGGACTGCGGTACACAAAGGGCGCTTCTACATATTATTATTATTTTATTTTTGGGAAAAGAAGTAATACTGTGATACGGTAATGTGAATGAGAAAAATGCATATGAAGAAATGTACATAAGTTTTATATACCTTTGTAATTTTCTTCCATTCTTTGTCATATGCATTTTACGTTGTACACCATAACTATGACATGACGTGACTGCAAGGCAGGGCAGATACAAGACTAATGCCATAATGTTATGAATCGTTGCAGATATAAAGAGGGTACGCGGATATATGTATGCGTGAGAGTGAGAGTAGCACAATGGACGGTTGTCGTGTGTCCAAACACTTTTCATAATATGAACATTGAGATGAGATGGAATGCGTGCATGGTTCTTCCCCGTGTCAACTTTGAAGCGTTTTTACAGTGGTCCTGGTCGTAAAAAAGGGCAGAGTAAGTGAACTGAATGAGAGTTATTGGCGTAGTGTAGTGAGGAGGTGATGTAAATGTAGATTTTTTTCTCTGATGGAATGAAGTGCTACGATGATGATGATGATGGCTACTACTTTGAATACTACAATAATGAAATGGCAATGACATTAATGATGGCAATAATAATTCACAAGCTCAGCAGCTTTACTTAGGCCAATAAGCTTAGACTGTTGTGATATAAAAATATGTAGTTGTACTCGTATAAGAGGGGGAAAGGCCAACATTTTCCAGTAGTAGTTCTTATAACAATGTATATAATTCTCAATGTGTGGAGCAATGTAAGTCGAAAGCATGAAAAGTGCTCCACATTTCCGAGCTGTAGAGATGGAGAAGGCTTAAACGATTCCTAAGCAGCCTTTTACGAGAGGCTTTATTGTATCAAGGAGAAAAAGTAATGGAATAAAAGGCGAGAGAGACTGAAGAAGACGTGTACGTGTAGGTGAAAACGAATGAAGAAGGATGTACTCTGTATGGTCTGAAAAAGTATGTCGTAAGTAATATAAATGTGTCGGTCTTGTGTGTGTACGCTCTGTCAGTCTCGTTTAATGGATGACACAAAAGAAAATCAATCTCACTAATTCTTTCATATATCTCCCATATTGCCTTGCTCCCTCCTTCTGCTTGTTGTCAATATCGTGAAACACTTTTTTCGCCAGGAGCTACTATCTTGTGGCTCTTTCAACTCACTTGCTAAACTAATGAGTTTTCTCGGTGGAGCATATGTGGCTTTGAGCTCAAGAGTTGTAATGAACCACTTTGCATTCACAGGAGAAAAGTGTTGGGTTAGAAAAATTCAGCTTTGTGTAGTGTAAACCGCAACTGCCTTTGTACGTTACATACGTACGTCGTAGGTATACCTAAATACCTTACTATATAGGGTATGTGTCGTTCAAGTATTCAATTTTAAACCAATGGTGGACGAAGTAATAGCTGTTTGGTGGTATGTAATAGCTTATTTGTGTTCATTGAAATTGAACCTTTATCTTTCCTGTTGCAGAGAGGTTTTGATGTGACGGAATACAATGTGGTGCTGGCTTGTGTCGACATCATCGTATTGAATGTTTATCATATCATTAAACACTTCTGGTAAGCTAGATTTTTGTTGTCGTTTAAATGTGTTCGTTCTTCTAAGCTTGCAAGTTGGATGTTACAATTTCACTATTACTCTGCGCGACAAGATCAGCGCAGTTTCAGTTTTTTGCGAATATCCAACTCCAGCGAGTCATAGAAGATTGGGGATGGCATTTCACCACAAGAATCACTAATGAAGGCTAATTTTAATATTAGATAAAACCTTTTAAGGAATGTGAGTTCAGTCAGACGAGTGAGCTGACATGATTAATACTAAGACTGACTAAATCCGTCAAGATTAGTGGCTTAGCCTGTTCCTTTGGTTGAGATACTTGAGGCGAATACATGGAGCCAGCCTGCAGAAAGCTTAGCACTGCACCGGAAGATTACTTGTCAGGAATAATTTCCTTTACGCCAAGAAGTGAAAGCTTGGCACACCTACCCACTACCAAAATCATGAGGACTTTTACTTGCACATACAGTATTGATTGTCCTTGTGTATAAGAACGAGATGCACTATTGTCATTCGCCTTACTCGTTATTCGTCAGTATATAAAACGTAATGGACGTTGCCACGCACAGCATCAAACGCTGAACAATAAAGCCCTGCCTGACTTCGAGTTGCAAAGTTGACTGTTGCGAGAGTCGGTAGGAGTCAAGATTCAAAGTCATGTTACAAGGAAAAGGCCCATCAATAAAATATAAGGATTGGCGACTCTTGATAAACGTTTTTGAGCGTTCAAGTGAAAATCAGAGTGCAATCCGTGTGGACAGGAAGACCACACAACGAAAAGAAGAGGAAACGACATGACATAAAATGGAGAGAACATAGCATGACATGCCCTATTGTCCGCTGTCACTGTCACGATGCAACTTCAACGATATGTGCTATCCACCAGAGGAAAAGGAATTTAGACTTTCAGACGTAGATATTTCATAAAGAGTACAACATGTGTGCTGAATAGGATATTGAAAAGCAAGTTCTGCCATCATAGTTATTTTGTCGAAACCATTAGGACAAAATACGAAACAATAAACAATCATAACATCCACTAGTATCCACAGCGTAGGCGAAAAACTTTATTAAAAAACTACGAGGACTGGAGTTTGGTTGGGGAAAGTTGTTCGTTGATATCGAGTGAGATAGACTAGCATTAAATTATGGTAAACAGTATCATTCACTACCTCAGTCAACCCACGCTGCTGCATGATTGAGTTTGCATCACATTTCCCACTGAGATCCTACCTAGAAAACAATCTTTCTTCTTCCCACGCGGAAACCAAAACTGACTTCACTGACTAACAGGTAAGTATGTAGTATGCAAGTAGTCTCTAAAAAAGCGAGCATGAAATCCGCAATCCCTTGTGACGTGAGTGAACATTGAACAATAGATTTCTTCATACCTGTCGCATGACTTTGATTCTGCAATTTCCCTCACCATGATTGTCTAGTATGTTATATTTTATGTTATATATTATGACATTAACGTTTTTAGCTAATTCTTGGTAATATTGTTTTGCAGGACTTTTGGTATACCGAGTCGTGTGAAGCATGGATATGTTTTACGACTATTCCAAAGCACAGTCCAGGTTGATTAATGAGCAGTTCTACTCTAACTCTTGCTGGATTCAGAGCACATAAGAAACAATAAAAGTCATTAGGAAAAGTCGAGTGATGAGGGTAGTTAAAGAAGACAGCAATCTCTGCTCTTTCCACAACTCCAAACTAATAATATTTCGTCTTGCTCCATTCCATATTATTACTTTTGCTTGTTCTACGTGTTATTGTCATGTCTAATTGGAACTGGAAATGGGAGTGCTGCTTGGTATTTGGTGGTCTCATGGTAGGAGGCCCTCTGGGGACACTTTTGCTCAGAATATTACAACGAAGTGTACAATCTCCTCGACACGAATATTCCTTCCTCTCGGACGACTCAGGTAATTCCGCAGTTTCGCTTTTGGTTCCCAGCTCACTCTGGTTCGTAGTGACAACAAGTTGTGTTGGAGTCTTCTTCTGGTTGTTGGGAGAAGTACTGAGAAAGCTCCATAGTGCCACTGCCACTGCTACCTCTGCCACGACGACGAGATCTATGGATGCTACTCGTGAAAGAGGAAGAATAGAAGCGAGAAGAGGAGGAGAAAGAGAACGAGGGATCGAGGGAGAAGGAGGGGGTCTAGGACAAGATCAAATTTTTCAGATCCATCATTTTGCTGGAGAACTCATCTTCTTCCCCTTTCTACCTCACGGACGAATCCGACTGTGGGGAACTTCATTCCTTTGATTATTTACGCTCGTTGTAAAACTGCGATCTACTTTTACAGTTTGTTCCTTTTGCACGTCTACCATGTGTATATATATACCAAATACCCATGCAATATGTGATATTATTGCGTATTTATTGTCCTTATTTCTGGAAACACTTTACCTCTACAGGAAATGAGCATGATGGGAGCAGTATATATCCCATTAGTTTCCAAAAACGTATAAATATATATGTATAACGAATATCACAAAATAAATGTTTTTGCTATATCGAGCTCAGCAAATTAAAACGCGACGACACACTACTACGACTACGACATGACACAAACGAAAACACCAAGAATCAAGATTACAATGACATTGTAGCATGGCTGGAAACGGAAATCTGAATTTATTACCAAAATCATCTTTATCTTTGTTATTCCTTAACTAGACTTTCCCTCCAGCATACGCACAGTCACATACCGAATGAGTCATAAATATGCGATTTCATGTACTCATTCTGTGTACAAAAATGATAAGCCGATTTAGAATTAAGAATCCAAAATAATGAGAATTTTATTATACACTTAATATTGCAAGTGATATAATGACGCAGATAAATAAAAATTACTACTTTACTTGTAGGATTTTCATGCATGCAATATGCAATAAAGTCTCTTCATGCTATTGTCCCTGAAATCGAAATGTTTCAACATTCTTGCGTGCACAAAAACATCCGTCCGACAAACTGAATTACGTGATTGTTGTTGATCCATAATAATTACAACAGAAACGAAGGTAGAATTTCCCATGCGATGCATTGCATTGTAGCTACATATTTACAAAATGTGGGACAAAAAGGGATGCAAAAGAAGGCAAACTGTCTACTCAGTCAGCGCCGTAATCTGGAAGCAGATATGTGAAAACGCTAAGGAACTTCCCCGAAGTGAGGATGAAAGCATCAGCGACACAGAAGGTGAAGGAACATCGGCAGTCGACCGGGGCAGCATCAACCATTGCTGGAAGACGGCCAACGGGACCACCTTTGGGAACGGTTTCTATGATTTGAAACAGAGAAATGCTCAATCTGCTGGGAACACGAAGCCTACGACATCTACTGGAGCCGAGACGGCTACAGAGATCTGTAGTCTAAACGTGTACTCAATAAAACGCTTCCAAAGGACCTAGTCCAATTCCTGGTATATATTAGGAGTGAAATTTTCAACATATTTTTAGAAATGGCTCATTCTTTATCATAGTTTATACCCGCAAAACAGCGAGGTTTGTTGAAATGTACAGAATAGAATACATAGAGAATTTAGGCTTAAGGAATAATTTGCATTGGAAATGATTAAATATTTGACCCAATTTGAATAATCAGGTAATTTAATGAGGTTGGGATGAATAATTAGCTCAGGCATCTCAAAGAACGCGGAGTCTCCTGCTGCCCCATAAATGCCGTGTACACACACGTTATGCATAAGCGAGAAGTTTAGGTTGTGAAGAACTCTTCATTCCTAGTGCATGTGCATGGCACCATATATATTGTATATCATACCAGACCAGAGCATATCATATCACATCACAATTGCCACATAAAAGTATGTAGCAAACAGACCGTGTGCGCCTTTATATATTTCCTTTCATACCAAAAACTTTGCTGCTCATTTCATGTGAGATTGATATACAGGCGCAACACATTAGGTATTTTGCATTTCGTGAATTAAATATTACCTTCTAGACGGGTTTTGTAAAGAAGTGCCTCGTCTCGTGTATGTACACATTGTACACGAAAAATTGCACGAATATGATTTGAAATATTGTACTAAAACATGCACATTTTATTTGAACTGAAAATTCGTAAATAGAGTCGCACACAATACAATGCTAAACAAAATGCAGAGTTGCATTGCTTATATCCCTGCCCTGGCCTGGCTAGTCGGTTCTGTCTGTATATAGTCAGTCACACTTTATGTGCCAACTGTGCCAAGTTTCATAAATGGGAAACCACCTAAGTAGAGTCGCTTTCAATCGTTTCCACCCCGCCCGTAATAACAATGCTTCCCAATCGGGGTGGTAATCAGTCATTCTTATCCCATTAAACTGCCACACTCCGTTCTCGTCTAACGTCCCTGTGATTCTTAAAACACAAAAGCTAGAAAGGCATAATACGAGCAGAAAATGAATAGAAAGAAACCCAGTGGCAATAGTGGTATTCAGTCAACAGTTCCAAGTTTCAACCAAGAAGAGCGCATTACAAACTCCTGTATCCATTTATCCTGGTGTTGATGACGGCTTTAACTTTTTTGTTGAAATTATGGAATCAATTCCCCTCGGCAATTTCCGTCCGAGTTTGGATCGACACAGCTTCCAGAAAGGAAGGTCGTTTTGATGTTTTTCCATAATATTATAACAAAGCATGTAGCAACATGCAGTTTCCTTGCACATGCTATTTGCTTGCTGTAATACTTTCATCCGCATGGAACAGACCAGATTTTTTTCATGAGGGAGCAAATGCAAAAAGACTACATGCATATAGCAGCATATGATGGTAAAAACTTTGCTTTTCCCGTTGCAGAGACCAACTCTCTTGGTAATGTTGAAGGAGAGAGCTGATCTGATAAAAATCTTCTGCGGAAGGGCTAACAAGAACTGCTTTTAGTGGTTCAGTCCTGTCCTATCGTAGTACAAGAACAAATTCCTTTTTGGCCACATCGAAAATTTATTTTTATTTTTCAAACTCACTTTGTGCCTCGTTAGAATTTTTTCATATAAATTATTCACCATTCCAAAGATATTCCATTCCATATTCCATCCCAGCTAAAAAGATTAGTGAATTTCTCTTTGTCCTGGAAAATTCCAATTGGAGAAGAATTTTTTTTACTTTTCCAGCTCCACGATTACATCAACCTGCCAGTGAGGAGTAGTAAATTAGTAGACGATGGAAAGTCATCAAAGTACCATACTTTTACTTTTGAATAGTGTCTTAATAAAAAGTGCTTTTAACTAAAGGATTCCTTTGTAACATATGGGTGGGAAGTGAAACACGCAAAGCGAACAACGTAGAACTCCCGAAATATTGCGTGTCTGGCGTGGACTAATACATGGAAAGTGGGTAGGAGGCGTTTAGACTCTCAATCAATCATGCAAATAAGAAGTTTCACGGTGAAAATATGGATGTTTAGCATATTAATATAATTGAAATGTATGGGTAAGCGAGTGAATAATTGAAGGTCTTGTGCATTTTACAGGAAGCTTCGGACAGAGTGAACAAATTTGGTAAATCAAAATCAGCAGAATAAAAGAGTCTGCAAGGAAGTCATAATGGCGGTATCAGTCCAAAACCTCAAACAAGATGACTTAGTAGTGGGGGCCTTAATTATAGGGGGAATTGTAGCGGCCATAGCGTGGCGCACACTTTTCAGTGACAACCAACCCGACGACGACGTGCTCAACGTAATTCCAAACAAGAAACTTCGGGAAAAGCTTCAAAATGGGGGTGATGAGCAAGACGCCATGATTGTGGCTGTAGATGCCACGACAAAACGTGTCGGGGGAGTCCTTCGACTTCCGAAACACAAAAGGTTGTACTACTACTCTTTCTACTGGACCGACCACTTTTCCTTTCCACAGAATCAAGAAGCTCAAAAGTTCGGATTGGCAAATGCCCTTGTTGCTCTAGTGGTATTTCAAAGCGACATCCAGTTTTTCCGCCATCGCTATAAGAAATTGTTAATAAAGACAGACAACAAAGTTTTCCTTGAACAGCAAGCTAACGGCCAAGTGGATTTGAATAATACTATGTATGACGCACAAAAGCTGTTCGACAAGGTCCACGACCGTCTTACCTTCTTTAGGGGGGAATGGAAAGAGGCCGAAAAAGACAGTGATATTGACATGTATCAAGCGGATCAACTGTCCAGAACGGGGTGTTTGCAATATATCCCCAAAGGTTATAATACATATGAAATTACTGATTGGTCTGTTCAGGCACGGTTAACTACAGAGGCAAACATGAGACAGAGAATTAATCACAAGTATAGCCATGCCGTGGATGATTATTATTGAAAAACTCGTAAAACAAACGCCAATTTTTGCTAACAAAAAACTAACTCATTGATACAGAATGAAAAATGACATTGATTTCTTCCAAATTGACTAACATAAAGACAGACATCCAGTCAACCGCACTTTAGGAAACTGAGAGTGTCGCACCTAAATAATAATTTTTAAAATCTGCAAATAACTCATTTTACGAAAACTCATTTCTGGGAAATCGAGATAAGGGGAGGTTTGGTTAATTCCATTCCACAAATACCTACAAAACAACCCTTATCCATTCTAAATACTTACAAGCAAGGATTAAAAACATTTTAACTCGTCCACTCCTGCCGGTGTCTAAATAATAATGGACATGATCAAGCTACTTTAAGAATTTTGCAACTATTGCAAATTATTATGTAGTTTAGGACCTTATAGCGGAAGAAATATCAAAGAAAATCAGAATGTACTAACTAACAGTACTAATTACCACACCACGCATATTATCGTTAGGCAGTAGGTGAACAGTATTTTTTAGACTTTAATCTATAATTTCATATTCCGCATAATGTTAGTGTACGGTTTAGAACAGTAGATGTATCCCATCTCTTCCTTCCAGACTTTAGTGTTCAAAATCTAAAAAAAAAATAATTGAACTTGTCTACATTACGGATAGTAGAGTTATACATAATTTACTACATTATCAAAAGACTAACAATTGTATACATCACAGTGATTATAATTACGTTTAGGGTCAATTTTTACAACCTTGATGAACCTTTTAATTGTGACTTAACCTCTCAAGCGTAAAAAAGTATTTTCTAATTCGTGTTGTGTCGATCGAAAAGTAGGTGTTGTGAGTATGTATATCAAGTAGAAAAAATGTAGAAGACTGTATCTTCACCGCCACTAACAAAGTAGTCATGCATGTCACTCTTAAAATCAACCACATTGTACCTAATCTTTCAGTGATCAGATAAATATAAATTATAATACGTAAACGTTCGAGGTGGAAATCTATAAAAGATTTTAATCATTTTTAGAAGCCACTTAGGATATAGTATACCGATACCGTCACTCTGTACATATGAATGAAGTCGTATTAGTAAAATTACAGAAACAATCCCAAGTCTTGAGTGTACCGTTTCCGGCGTTTCCCAAAAACTCAAATACCTCATTGATCAAATGAAAACTGTATGTAGGAATTAACCTCATATAGTTTCTTTTCTAAACAAATTAAACGATTTCAGATGCAGAAATTTCGACTTGCTGGATAAAATTAGAATTTAACTGGTTCTCAGTTGGTGTATATGTGCATATTTTATATGATTTAGATATTATGTCATCAAATGAGGAAATAAAAACATAATGATTATGTAACAGTATAACAGCAATATATCAGGTGCACAATAATCAAATTACAGTTAGTGTGCCCCAGAAACAGGTTTGAGTCTGGATACTCATTTTGTCAATAAAAAAGTAAACTGTGCTAACTAACACTACTAACTCATTGCTCATTTCAGTCTTATCACCGTAAATTCTCAACTATGTCAACATACATCGGTAATTAGATTCGACTAGTAAATTAGTGTTTAAAAATAACTCAACAATGACGTATTTACCTAAATATAAAATGGGGTTTTGGTCGGTTGGGTCATGAAACTAGGTATGCGTATGCAGAATCAAATTTTTGTTTATCATATTTTAACGATAGATTTGCAAAGTGTGTAAGAAGTAAACGCATATATGTTAAACAATAACTTGTTTCCATTTTGGATACACTTCTTTCAAATAGGGGCTACAAAATACGAAACTTGTATCTATATACAAACACTGAAAATTTGTTATGTTAAAATTACTAAAATTAGTAGTATTATCGGGTCCGGTCCGGTCGTGTTTGACTAGAGACTGTAAATACAACGAGGTATTTATTCTTTAACACTTTAAGTTTATGCTAATCGTAATAAAAGTTTATGATTTCGGCTCGGAACGTTTCGGAGGATAATGTGCAATTATTTGCAATCCATTCACATACAAATGGAGAATACACCTATTCAGAGAATCTACGATACATACGTCCATTCCAAAATCGCATCATTCCCATCGCCTTTGTTCTAATTAATTTTGAAGAGCCAAGAGGTCATATACACATGCAAAACGCCAGGACAACATGCATATAAACTCCAACGACGACTTTGTCCGCCACGTCTCGAAGTAAAAATTAGACACTAAATTCGTCGCTGTATGAAAGATTTTGAAAAATGTAATATTCAATCGCGTAAACTAAGCTGTAATCGCGCACTTCGTGCGGCAGTATTTTGTACTCGATACAAATAAGCATTTTCAAATGCAGATTTTGTAATTTTACATTCACTCAATCTAAAAAAAACTTATAAAGTAGAGTTTCGTAAGTACGTATAAACCAGAGAAAATGGATAACACTGATGACATTGATGATAACCCTTACCAAGCAGACGCAGAAGAAGATGACACTGACCTCCCAGATTTAACACACGATGAAGGTGAAGAAGAAGAAGTCGGAGAAACATTTTTTGATGCTACCAATGAGGGAGAGGAGACCGAAGGTGAGGATGAAGGTGAAGAGGAAGGGGAATACGATGAAATGCAAGCCCCTCCAGACGAAACAGCAGGTGCAGCAGACGAACCTCCGGCGACACCTCCTCCTCCTGAGAAAAAGAAGAAGAAGGCTCAAAGGGAAGACCAATCCGATGATCCCGAAGTTGATTTCGAAACGTTGGTTAGGGAAGAATTTAAAAAGCTACACCGACAGTATCGACTGATGGAGGATGCTCGTCATGCCATTGCTGGAGCATCTGGGAAGTTGTCCAAACAAGGAAGGCTTTTGGAAAGATTACGGGACGAAAAGGAGGATTTGCTGACAGACCTAAAAAATGCGAGATGTCGGGCATACCGAATGCGAGATAAGCAAAGTATCAATACCATCTTGGAGGCTTTGGAACGATATGAGAAATACAAGGCGGATATCACCGCATGCCTTTTGAGTATTTCTGAGATGGAGGCTAATGTCGATAGAATTACTCAGCGACTTGTTGAGCAAAAGTTGAAAGTACAGGCTTTATATGGACAAAGTATGACCGTTCCGGATGCTGAGCATAGGAAACGGATTTTAGAAGACAGATTGTACCACGTAAGCACAAAAAAGAGTATCATTGTCAGAATTCCATATCATATTTCTACGTGGATGCCAATTTAAAAGCGTCTACTATCAAATTAGGTCACGACACAAACTGACACGCTTGTTACTCAAAACAAAGAGTTGAAAGTGGAAATAAATATGATGCTCAAGCTGAGAGGAAGCTTTTATCGTCGCATGTTGCACATCAAGAAAGTTTCCGGTAAGATAAAGCAAAGGATGGGAGAAGTCGTCTACGAAGCTACCTCAGCTTACGATCAAAGGTTAGTTGTCCAACTAGCTTACTTACTATATTGATTTCTAAAAAGTTTCCTATTGAATGGGTGTCTTAAAATAGTTAGCGTGTTTTTAGAGATGACTGGGTAAACAAGATCAACATTCTTCGGGAGCGAAACGACAAAGATTCCAAACAGCACGTCTTGGAAATTAAAGAGTTCCAGCGGGTGCTCCATCATGACTCGAAAATCCACGAATTTCTTGCTATTAAAAATAAAGATCGCGAACTACTGGAAAATAATACTCAGAGAATGGATAGGAAGAATAGGGGTAAAATTAATGAGTTGGATCAGTTGCTGGCTGCTTATAAACGAAGTTTCAAGGCTATCCTCAGCATGGCAAAGTCCAGAGATATTGAAAGTCTCGTGAACACATATTTGGAGGAGGAACAAAAGAATTATGCTGTCTTCAAGTTTATCACTGACCTCAATCACGAAGTAATTCCGTGCTATATAAAATACTGTGTTTAATAATAAATATTTCTTTGCAATAAACTTTTTACTCGTTTTGGGCATTGACAGACAAATTGCCTTCAAGAGGACATTGCCAAGATCAAACAGGAAATCGAGGTGTTGTCTGAGCAGCATAAGGACATTGGCAATAAGCAAGAGGCAGCACTGGCCGAATATGACAAGAAGCTGGAGGACGCCACGAAAAAGCTAGACGACACTTTGAAGGAGTGGACTCAGGCGGACAAGCTGTTAGAAGAATTTGGCAACCTTTTAGATGAAGCTTTTACACTGGCAGGATGCTCTAACGCACCGATTGTGGCTCTCCTTGGAAATCAAAATGGAATGGGACCACACAATATCTGTCTCTGTATGAAGGCCCTGGAACATCGTGTTACAGAGCTGATCTTTGAGAAAGGTTTAATTTTCTAACAGAAACGACGATTTACCAATCGATGACTAAACGCTTCTTGGAGTGTTTCACTTAACTTTGAAATACATTTGCTTTAAGGTATTCTGGAAGTACGAAAGTCGGTGGAGTTAGAAGGCAACCCGATTCCCAAAAAGCCACAGTTGTGGACTCAAGGGCAAAAACCACCCCCTCAGGGTGGCCCGTTCAAACCAGTAGTTCACGTTACTGGCAGAGTCGACTCGTAATTTCATATTTAAATAAAATAAAACATATCCATATCACTTAATTCTTCACACTGCTTGCTATTTTCATGATTCAAAGTATGATTTTATTGCAGAGAGCAAGATGATGAAGATGCTGAGCTAAAGGCATGGTCCGAACGCCCCATTTACTTCAATGAAATGAAGGAAGTAATCAAGCAGAAGATGCAAGCAATGCAGTTACATGATGCTCGAAGTGATCACCCGCAAATAAGCCATAATGACCTCTTTGATGAGTATCAGAAGAGTAAAGCTGACATGTCAACTGATCAACTGCCGCCACCTCCATCAGAGCCGACAGTCGCAGTCGCAGACGCTCCTCCTGCTCCTGCGGCTGGAGGCGCTGAAGAAGACGAAGGAGAAGAATAACCTAAACCTTGATACCTTTTACAACTGTAAACTGATGGGTGAAATCAAATGTCAAAATTTTTTAAACTGCGAAATAAAACTTATGTATCTACTGATGTGAGTACTCCACCCGCACCCATCCTACTCTTCCGCCCATGTTTTCCATACACTCATACACTACCATACTCCACCCACACAGTCGAAACCATCGTAACTTACCCTATCTTCCCATGCATGTATTGGAACTGTGGCAAGCTGCAACATAGCTACAGTGAGACAACGTACACCGTTAAATATTTTTTAAACACACACAAACCGTGAATGCCAAGTTATTTGATAATATTATTTTTACCCCAGTCGTTGCGGATTAATTACATATAGTTTCAAGAGAATTACATGCTCGAGTTTACAACAAATGCATATTAAATCCTCGTTTTGTACAAAGCATCACACAATCCAAATATTCGAAAACATTCACTTCACTCTAAGTTCGTGAAATGAACGACACGAAAAGAGAAAGTGAGAAACAAGGTAAAAAGCACACTTTGATGCCCCCAAAGAGGACGAGTCCACCCCTCAAACGAAGTTCCTCTGAAGAATCCGAACAGTCCGAAGAGCACGAGAATAACACAAGTAGTAGTGACGACAATGTGCACGACAAAAATAGCCCAGAGAGCAGCAAAAGTAGTTTGGAGCTTCATAAAAATCCAGACGATCCTTCGCAGGACAGAGACGTGGATAGTTTGTCAATAAATTCTGTGTCAACTACGAAACTCCAGTATACTGATAATCCAGAGGATGAAAAGAGCCGTGACTGTAATAACAATGAAACCGTAAATAAAACAGGATCTTCATCGTCATTGGGAGGAGACGATGCTCCTTCCGGAACAGGCAGAAGTATAGAAATATTTTTTGGAGACTTTATCAATTTTGGAAACTTTTACCAAGCTTTGTCGGACGATAAGGAGAAGGAGGCAAAATTGGGAGAAAGTAAAAATGCTCACAGTTCGGAAAATATTTTGAAAAGGGAGAGTCGACATGAAATCATCCCGCTAGGAACTGACTTACATAAACTAAAAAGCTCCGTTAATCCAATGTTGGTGAAGAAATTGTGTCTTGTGGGACATCCATTGGAGAGCTTCCGAGGAATAAATAAATTCAAACGTTTGCTGGAGGCGTGGGTTACTAATTGCATGATTAAGGTTAGTCTTGAATATTTATTATGATACCCACTATAACAGGATGAAGCATGGGTATCTGCAAAGTTGTCCTGGGTGGTGTTTTCTGACAGGAACTTAAAAAGCAAGACCTGGAGGGCTTACACTGTCTCCAACGGCTGTACGCGTTTGGATGTTCGTTAGAACGAGTGGATCCCTTGCGTCTCGAAAATCTTAGAATACTTTGGCTGTCAGGAAATCGACTAACGACATTAGGGGTATAATAGTTCCTGAAAATACGATACTTTGTGTAAATCAAGTGTACACGTAACTAAAAAGATGAAAATGATTATTTACAAAAATTAGTTTCTCAATCATGGTCTACCCTGTCTGCAAGAATTGAATGTGGCAAGCAACGAGATTTCATGTTTGTCGGTAGAATCCCTTTTTAAATGCATTAGTCTGCAACAACTCAACGTGGCAGGAAACCCATTATGCACTATTCAAGATATCCAAGCTGTAAATGCATGTCCGGCCTTGAAGGAACTGAATCTGGTGGACGCAATGTATGGAAAGTGTCCCGTAGCCTGCTTGTGTGATAGTAGGCCAATGATAATTAGTACAATCAAGAACATTTCGATTTTGAATGGAAAGAAAATCTCAACGGAAGAAATGAACATTACCAAAGTAAATACAAAAATATGCATATCCATATCTTGTATCGGAAATTGATAAAGTAATTATTAATTTGTTTCCTGTTAATAGGAATACATTAGACAAAGGTGTCTATACTACTACACCAATTCAATTACAGCAAAATCAGGTCACGTGGCGAGAAGAAGCGCAACTATAGTGTCGGTCTACAAGCAGTTGGAAGGGATTGGAGAAAGGATCATGGAACTTTTGACGTTCATGGCACAAGTAAAAGACTTAATGACGGTGACAGTAATTATCATGCATTGCTTGTCTTTCCCGATACTTTTATTTTTGTCTTCTCCTACTTAAGACGGATTATCAACTCTCTACGATACAAGCATTTTCCAAAAACAAGGTAATGGTAAAAGAGGAAATGCATAAAGGTCCACCGTCGCATTGCGGATCTGAGAACGTGGGCTGTGGTGACTATCGAAAGATTTGAGACTGTGATCCACATAAATCGTTGGGAACAAGAGGTAGAACCCGATCAAGTTATATGTTCCCCGTAAAATCCCGTTAGAACTAAAAATTAGTCATGATGGCTTTCTTAGGTGGAGGAATGGATAAAATGGATTGAATTTCAATCGTATGGTAGTATCCAGGCGTACATTGCTCATTCCGTGTTGGATTTGGCGGTGTCTAAAGACGTGGAAAACATTAGGGGAACAATACACCAACTAATTAGTGGGCTTGCCTGTTCAAAACCGTAAGCATACCTATATACAAACTCGTGGAATTCTTATTTTTAAGCATGTATATTTCTACTTCCCGGCTTTTCATTTTCTATATAGATGGCCAGAGGAGACTGTTTTGAAAGTGGAAACGATAGCAGTGATACGCGACAAAGGGTCGGAATCCGGTTTGGAGAAAACGTACGGAACATATTTTTCCCGGAGTAATGAACCCAAATTTATCCCACCACCGCCGGGAACTCCGGTTCCACCTCCAGAACCAATGAGTCCTAACCCAAACAGCATGACGGGACAACCGTATCCTCAGTATAAATTTGTGCCGACGTATACAGATCCTGATTACAAGCCTCCATCACCTCTCTTTCCATTTCCGGAATCAGTTCTTGGACTCCCGGAAAGATCTCATCCGTGTTTTATGTTCCTTGTTTGCGATAGTGTGGTGGAGCCAAATCCAGTTCACTATTTGTACAAGCTACTGACAGATAAATCGGAAAGGTTTAAAGTAAAGTAGTGCATCCGTGTGAATTATATTTACTTTCTGTCGCTCACAGAAAGCCAAAACTAAGAATGATTGTTTTTCTAGGATATCCGATTTACAAATTGTTTATGGAATGCTATTGAAGCAATTAAGTACACGCACTCTCACAAATCCACGCATGATACTGCGACAAGTACAACTAAGTCACGAGCTGCTGCTGGTACTCGGGTTCCAAGAGCAAATGACGTTGGTGCAAGCCCATTTTCTGTGGTAGTAGTGATGAAGGTTCTTGAGGAATGCTTGGTCACTGTGCCGGTCAGCAATGAAAAGTGCAAAAAAGTTAGAGATTATTATATGTTGTCGGACACTGACACTTTTGAAAATGACTACTGCATGCAGAAATGAAAATGCATAATTACTTATTGGATCTCAACATGCTTAATATATTCTATTATTTCCAGCACAGTTACGATTGTCTAATGTTTGCTGTCTCTCGACCACTGTCATATGCCCCTGCTTACATTCTCAGTATATCTCATAGTCATGTAAGCATTTCCGTCAACACACCTTCAAGAAATTATTTTTTAAACTAGAAGCTAGCGTGATTAGTTCCATTTGTGACAGAATGACAAAGATGCATTATGGGTGAAAGGAGTAACGGATGATTCGGAGGTTAAAACTGGCGTAGAGACCCTTTACCGGGAGGCGGTTTCCAAACAGGCGGGACTTAGCCTTAACACAACGAAATCCCAAGCTCGGAAAACGCAGCCTTATTACCTACACAAATGCGGTCATGGAATGAAAGCCGATTTAACAGCGATAACAAAACTTGTTCAAAATCCGATTCCCCTGAGGTAAAATTATTTTGGGTAAACTGTGAATATAATATTTTATGGTGTTGGTGTAACAGATTGAATTCTTTCAAGCAAAATTATTTTCAAGAGGAGATACAATAGAAAAGGAATTAGTTACCCACCAACTGGAAACTCTGGCCAAACTAAAGGCTAACGTGGATCTACTCCGAATTTCCAAGTTTCTCGGGTCCGAAATTGCTCACACTGTGACCACCCTAGACTTATCGGGAAATCGTCTTGGTCTCACAGTTGGGCTGGAAGGGATGAACAACTTGCGGAGACTAAATCTAAGCCATAATAACCTCACAACTTTATCAGGCCTTCATAAATTGCCTCATTTAATTGAGTTGAAAGCCAGCTGGAACTATTTGAGATTTCTTCACTCTAACATTTCTACGTTGACGTGGGCCACCCCGAAGTTGACCACTTTGGAAATTTTGCCAAACCCATTTCAGGTTTCAATTTTAATGATTTATCTTATGTATTATTAGCTTATAATTAAATATATCCGTAAACAACTGGAATGACGCGACATGTCAAAATCCTACAGGATGTTCGAGATTACGCTCATATTCCCCTGTTGGTCAGCCAAGCATTGCCATCTTTGCATAGAGTTGATATTTGGTCTGCACCATTCGCAACAGGGCCCAAAATGTCGTATAATTGTTTCCTGTCATCGTCGCAGATTGACATTGAGTCTGGATTTTCTCATGCTATAATGGCAAACTCGTGGGGTTAGAGAAAGCAAAGATTTTAATAAATAACACAACCCACGTGTAACATTTACTCCGATAATCAACCTCGTAAAAAACATTCTAGTCCTTGGGAAATCCCTAATTTACAAAGAATTCAAGGGGAAGTGTCTAACAAACTTGGATCAACTTCCCAGAAGTCCTCCGTTTCCGGATGGATTTTCCATAAATGCGCTTGAACTAGATCTGTCTGACAATTATCTTTCATCAACTGCATTAGGAGTTTCAAATTTTATCAGGACTTCAGAATGGAGGGCGGCCATAATCAAATTGAATTTGCAAGAGAATTGTATAACAAACTTGGACTGGTTGAAGGACAATATTTTCCCCAATTTACATATTCTAAATCTCAGCAATAATCACCTCCAAGATTTGGACATGATTCAGTTTGCTTGCCCAGCTTTAATTCATTTACACTTGAGTGGAAATCCTTTGCCATGTAGTACGTTTATTCTGGCTCCGTTACGGCATTTACCGAATTTACAAACCTTGGAGGCTTCTCGAACCCCATTATCTTCACACCCAGATTATGGGTTTTATGTTATTAGATACATTCAAAATATTCAGGTAAAAACGATAAGGCTTAACTATTTTGAATAGCAACTTTGAAATTGACACATTAAAATATTGTCATCATATTATAGGTATTAGACGGCGTTCCCGTTGCTGACTGGAGAAGTGAAGAAATAGTTAACCACATGGGTAATTAACTCCTCATAAGCTTAAAAACAACAGAATTTTATACAAAGGATATAGAGTAGATATTTCTCGAATTATTACCGGTTTTGATCTCGCAGGTGGTACATTAAACTCAGAATGGCTAGAGTTCAATCTAGGTCAAAGGGACTGGAGCTCTTTGACAGAATTGTCATTACCTCATTGTGGACTTTCCAGGGTGAGTTTGCCTCCAACTGCTGTACCCAAGCTTATGAGTTTGGACCTAACAGGAAACCAGTTGTCCACATTTTCAGGAATAACGTCTCTTCCCAAGTAAGACTGCATGTTGCAAACATTATATTCATAAAATAGCCCTGGAATGCCTATTTGAAATTGTGTGTATGATTTCTAGCTTGCGAGTGTTATGTGTTAGCTATAATTCTATCAAGTCTCTTGGGGAAACCCCATGTCCAACTTGTTACACCCACACAGCAGAGTCCAGAGCGTTGTTTCAGAAGACAAAAGGAGTAGGAACTTTCATCAACCCTGGTCCTGGTGGGAAAGGGGATTCTAAGTCTAAATCAAGTATGTCTAGTGTTCGGAAATCCCAAGGAACTAAATCAGATTCAAGCAAGTTTTCAACCTCGAGTAATTTCCGACCCAGTGATAAAGAATCTCCTCCCTTCAGCCCAAGAGGATCAAAGCTAGAACCTCCAAAAGTGTTCCCTCGACTTGAGGTCCTTATCATGTCACATAACGGTAAGAGGTTTTAATTGTTACGCCTTTAAAATCTGGAAAGTCTTTAAATGTACTGTTATTACATTTTAGGACTGTCAGGAGTGAATGATTTGCATCTTCATTGCCTTCCACGGTTGCAAACTCTAATGCTAAATTGCAATCAAATATCCAGTTTCAAAGGCCTTGACAAATTGACTTCAGTGCAAGCTATAGTATTGGATCACAACCAGATCAAGGACATTCCTTTCAACAGCTTTGTTGGGTGTCAGTGCTTAAAATATTTGCACCTGGAGCACAACAGAATTGCTTGTTTGCCGCGATTACCTCATCTGAGTAATCTTGCTTCGCTGCACTTGGGTTTCAATCGAATTCAGGTGATCTTACGATTAAATTCGAAATGTAATATACAATATATAAAATATTCTCTTAGATGAGTCCGGTATCAAACTTTGGTCGATTCTTTGTAGAGCCTCACGGATGTCCACTGTCTCGCAACAATTGGGATAAAAGAATTAACTTTGGTGGGCAATCCTGCAGCGTACAGAAACGACTATTGCAAAGATGTATTAAACCATATTGACACACTGCAAAAGCTAGACGGAACCGACGTAACAGGTCAAATGTTTACAGTGAGAGGTGATCTGTCCGCGTTAAAATTTGTTGTTAATGAAACATCGAATACTAGTTGCAAGAAATACGAACAAAAGAGTTCAGTAATGGTTGTGCCTCATGGGAATTTGCAATGCCGCACAAACGTGGAATACGACACCGAAAAAGAGATGCACGATGACCAATTTACAGATGTTGCAGAGTAAAGAATATAACATGTATTCATAATTCATTGCTTGAATAAGTGTCTTTAATTAATCTGTATAAAATTACGTACACAGAGTAAAAAATCTATTAGAGATCTCAGTAAGTTCATTACAAACAAACTGCATTTGTACTGCGTTTATATATGTGGTTTGTGTGTGTATATTTGTGTATATAGGTAGTTAAAATCATCAATAATTAATATTTGGTAGTGAATTCTCATCGATTGTCGTACGTAATAGAAGAAAATTAGGTAGGTGGTTTAATTGGTTCGAGACAGGTCAAGGCATCAGTAGTGTTGACTCTTCTACTCGGAGTGAACCATTTTAAGCGAGTTATTGGATTCCTTATTGCTCCAGGAACGGCTAATGGCGCAGACGGGGGGAGAATAGGGACGAGCTATACAAAATATTTGCCACATATCAATACGATTTACAATTTCATTATCAAACGAAGTATGTGTCAGGTTAACTAATTATCTTATATGTTCATACCTTATCTACGTTATTCGGTAGCATCCAACATGGAAATTTGGATCGAATGATAGTGTGTCGCTTCCCTTCAAAAATATTACATCGCACCGTACGCAATAACGATTTGGAGTTTGTTTCTGCCACAATCGGACACAACTAGTACAAAACAGAAACATCAAATACATAAGCTTTAATTTTGGTAGCAGCGTAGTAAATCCATTAAACTCAAGTTTTCTTACTTTGTCTGCTACTGAGCCTAAAGCCTCTGACAGGTCCGTCAGTTCACTGGTTTTATTTAGACTAATTTTGACGTCCGGGATTTCTGTCACAATTTGCTGTTTCAAATCACAATTTTCTGATTCTTCCTCAAAACTTGATTCAGCTTTAGCCTTAATCGAAATATCCGCTTCCACGTTGATTTCACGCTGAGTATTTACTGACGGCAGGCCCACTTCCTCCTCCTCGTCTTCACTCTGACTACTTTCAAACCAAAGATCCAAATTCGCGTCATCTTCAGTCTTAATATTTGAAAATGACAAGGGTTGTAAAACGACAGTTGTTTCAAACTGATCTTTTTGAAACGTACACACCGGATCGACTTCTTTGATTCGACATCTGGCCTCACCTATTGTATTTACAAAATTGAACTCGTCAGGATAAATAACACTTCACAATCAGTCGCCCAATCGCTTATTAGTATTTCTACAAAATTGTCAGTTGTCAGCAATGTTGAATATGTTACAAAAAAAACACTTACTTCTAATAGAACTTTCGAAACATCCCCAGCCACCCTTCTCCAAAGCTTGCATAGAATACTCAGCCTTATTCTGACCGGCACAAAGTTCAGATTCGATCTCAACCTACAATATTTATCAAATGACAAACTTTCCATGAGTAAGTATTAATAATGCAAACATTTTAGTACGTAATTGGCCTAATTAACCTTGAAATGCAACGGACTCAAAATCATTAAATGCTTACCATACCATTGCTATCACATGTTGAAGGCGTTTAGTTCTACTAGAAATCAACCCTGGAGCTTCAACGGGGTTTCCATTACTTGTGTCCAACGCCATTTCCATATCACAACAGGAATCCATGTTATACCTCCTATTTCTAAACAGTTCCAGTGTATAACCTTATAACAGAAAATAGCATTAAATAGCTATAACAAAACCAAGCTAAGCTACTAACTAACTTGCACTGGCACTTACAAAGTGGCATATTATATTATACTGGCATGGAATTATGGAATTCGTTTTCAAAAAATATTTATCACACAATGAAATTCCGCTTACTTTACGCTTACTCACAAGCACATAATAACTTACTGCACAAAGTGCTTGTTTACATCGGGAAACAAACCAAAAACAATGCCTCCCTGTCACTTTCCCTCTCACACTCCCACAAAATCTCATTTGTGTGCCGAAATGCACATGCAGCCCATGACGGCCAGCTCACCTCCAGTCGAGAGCCCCCCAGTCGAGA
>JAANSN010002344.1:0-14719 GCA_036850665.1 Dicranocentrus wangi | reverse complement strand
GATATCATCGATTGACTATATCATCAGTGACGAATATACAATTCCTAATGATGGAACATCCGCATTGTCATCGTATGCAACAGATAAAGTAATAAAAATTCCAATGACTCACATGGCACTAAATCTGACCAAGGGATATCCTTACCTTCGATATCATCGTAAATATCAATGCAAGCAGAGTACTGTAAGTAACGCAAACTACACAACTAACACATATTTTTGGTAAATAATAAGACTGGTGATTACTATTACACAAATTATTATACAAAGGGGAAGTCATTTGTATTATTTTCAAACTCTCCACTTACCTGCATGTGGAAGTTACAGTCAACTCAGAAAGAACTATGGGTAATATCACAATCTACTTACGATATTGCCACATAATAATGACAAAACAAACAAGTTATAATTTACCCATTAATTATTAGGACAAATTTGACAAGTGCGTATCATCAAGGGATGATGATCATGCTGACCCTACAAACCCGAGTTTCATGATACGCAATCACAAGATATATTTACCTGACAAACTCCTGCTGATGACAAACCAACAACGGGAGGAGGTTTTCGATTATAGTGGAAGTCTTGTGATGACATGCCGAGCGTTCTACAACTTACCTGACGACAAGGATACACAAGTCCTTGCATGTTTTGCCAACAGTTTGGCGATACGTCCAGACGGAATGTTCAGATCATGGATACAGGTATTTGTTATATATGCTATGGATATTTCGACAGTTATGATAGGCAGATATTTTCTAGTATTGTTGTAGTACTACTGACTTCATTATCATTGTTGTAGATGCTAAAGAAACATGATAAATTGCACATGTGGTTTGCTGCGTCGGATAAACAGTTTATTCAGTACGAGATCCGTCATCATTTCCCTCATGATGATACAATCAGCGATTCGAGAATTCATTTTTGCAAGCCAACACAATCTATTCTAGATACTATGCTTCGATGCAGTGTTTGTACTGTAGGCACATTGACCCATGACGCACCCGACGCCAGACAAATCCTTTGGTTTATGGCGGCTCGAATACCATGTATGATGATGCTAGAGTCTTCTATGAATAATCGGATGTCAAATGAATGTGTGGGTGTGCTGAAGTCAAACAACCTGGACAAGGAAATGATTGCAACAAATGAATATGAGTATACTTCCAAATTAGACAACATATTGTTGGGGTCCTCAGAATGGTGAATTATGTTTGCGATAGTATTCATACACTAACATTAAAATACTTATTATTATTATAAAACGACTGATTTCTTGGTGGGTAATAGGAAAATTGAGCTATCTGAGTTTATTGACAAAATCACATGGGGATTTCCACCATTTAATTGTGCCCTACAAGTAGACACTATGGAGCGAGTAATTTGCCAATCTTGCATTTTTGGAGATGTACATTCAGGATTAGATCTTGCACAAGCCAAAAGAATCTTGGCAAGTAATGTAGTTCCAGCGTGTTGTCAAGAACGTAGTAATAAATCGCCTACACCAAAGAGAAAAACTCCTTCACAACTACAAGCCACAAAAAACAGCGAGAACATGGCAAACAGCAACAATAAAAATTTCATGAATCAGGCTGAGCATGGAGAAGAGCAAGGTCACAGTTTGTCTGTTCAACAAGAAGATGATAATGGTGATAATGATGACATTGGTCACCCAGGTTTATTATCATTTCAAAATCAAATGCAGAATTGGGATGTAATTTTCAACATGCCACTGTGGTCACGTATGTAGAAGATACATGTATTATTTGAATTTTTTACCGTGTAATTAATATTATGTTTCATTTATTACTTGTTCGTTTGGTTTGTCTTAGTTAATCATCATGACTTGTTGAGTCGACTAACGAAAAGGTTCACGGATACCTCTGATTACAATCGACATTTTAACGTAAACCTTGGCCAACGAATTGTCAACGTTGCTAATCTTATTAGTGCTTTTTATATGATAACAAAACACATGCGCAAGAATTTTGCTAACTTACCAGAAGGGATCGACATGGTGTACATCTTCGTGTTAATGCTTCAAGGTACCTTTATTTACAAAACGCATAATAATAGCACCCATGATTGTCTTTGTTTTTGTGTTGTCAATTACCAATAATTCATCCTTGCAGAATTTTTGGTGCAAGGGTTTCCCATATATAAACAGACCGACCACGATGACTTTTTTAAGCGTCATAAGTTTTTTGACAACTGGACTTGTATGATGTTCACACACGAACATACTATTGAAAAACATGGCATTGATGAAAGATACAGCCTGAGACAAGCATGTAATGGCGAAGAGGATTACAACGAAAAAACATATCGCAACAAAAATTCAGAACAACTGCGCAAAACGCCTGTAACGTGCATGTACTGGCCGGCAACGGTACCTGAAGCAATGGATGCGATAGAAGCCCAACGCAGTGACAAGCCTCATGTACATTCTGTGTCACAGTGTTTGTTCTGTGAGAGAAAATTTAAGGAAGGAAATACCCCACACGTTTTATACTACGCTGACGATCTTCGCAAAGAGATACATTCATATAATTTTGAAGCGGATAATCCAGTTACAAAAAAGAAAACCTCTAACAAGAAATACCATTACTGTGAATTTTGCGGATGCGCATTCCTTACCAAGGCAGCAAAGCTAGCCCATATTGCACTTGCAGAAGAGAAATTTTCTAACGGTCACGACGCTTTAATTCGGCAATTTGGTGACGGGCTACAAATTAAATCAACTAAAAAGGGTAACACCAAGATTGGAGTAAAGAAACAACCTTCACAGCCTGGACCAAGTAGTCGACTCGAACCTTTGCCACATGATGATAACCATGCTCAAGTGAATTCTGATTTAATGGAGGAAAAATGGAAATTATTTGTTACAAATTATCCAGTTTGTAAGGCTTGTTTTACTTTGCTATACATTTGTCATAAAATGGTAAGATTATACCTATATTTGTTTCTGACATTACTTGCAGACGAACCATTACAAGCACTCAATGAATATCGAAACTGTGAAGAAAAGTGGAAACGGTATAATTCTGGACAAATGGCATGCACATTCATTTGGTTGCAAAGTCTTTTGGATAAACTTTTGGAAGCCCTCATGACTGATGGTGTTGCGAAAAGCGTTGCTGGGACAGGCTTGTTTGGATTCCAAGTTTTACATACCTTACAAGGTACGTCATAACAATTACCACATTGAAAACCTACGCGCGACACATGATAATTCCGGCAAAATTTTGATGTAAGCCTAATTGTTGTATTTGTTTTAAGTAGCATATATTATCAAGAACCCTTTGAAATTTGTCCCACTGCTTACTGAAGAGAACGGAAAACAGCAACTGCTCGTAGGCACCAAATACGCTGTGGTCGCAAAGTTTCTTGCATCATTCATATTGGAGTCTGAAAACAACACATATGAATTTGACGAAGAAAAGTTTATAGAACGAGCCACTCGATACAATCGCAAAGCCGTGTGCCCCATTTGTAAGGTGAAGCATGACGAGCCTGATGAGGAGTCTAAATCACTACGTGAAAATCATGTACACGAATTTCTTAGTTTAGACAAAACTGAAGTACCAGTCAATTGGCCTGAAAATATCAACAACACGATAACTGAAATCAGTAGTCCACTATTAACATAATTTCTAGTTCATATAAACTAACTATTAGCTAATGATAATTTTCCTAATGTATACACTCATACTAATCATACAATCGTTTTCTTACCACTGCAACTACTACTAAAACTTATAGTAATATTGATTCGATAATATGCGATATAAATCCTAAATTCACTGTATCAACTAATTCGATTGCCAAATTATAATATTAGAGTTAAATAAATTTATTGTACTAATAATCCAAAGCCAAACAATCTGACAAGATGTAAAAACTTGTTGAAAAAGCAGACGCCACGATGCCGTGATGTTGTGGAGTTATGATAGAAACTTATAAATTTCGCCCCTCAATAAATTATGTTTGGTGTTTTTTGAAAAAGCTTGAAATTGGACGAAGGCAGGGCAATAACTTCTACATTACGACGAACAACAGGTATGTATCAGTGTATGTACGGTGATTGATCTGTGGGGGACCATTTTTTCTCTAAATCTGACGGACTTATTACCTAAATGTTTTATGGTATATTTCGACTGATCTTGACCTGAGGATCATCTTTTTCTCAAGTTCGCCCATAATGAATGAGATATGCTTTTAATGCATGGAGTTTCATATTTGGCTGGTGGTGCGGTGAGTATTCAAACAATGCGTAGTGCGTAGCTAAAACCGTAACAGTAAGTTGTATGTAAACACGCTTTGCAATTCAATTTATGGTCATGTTTACATGCAAATGTGCAAGCTATCCATTCGTACTCTATTCATCACATCACACGTTCTCGTATATCAATGCAATTTAAATGTGAATCAGGGACTCATAAGCATAATGCTATATTGTCTGCAGTTCAATGGGCAATACAGCTTAAGATTATTCTTACCAAATGTAGCAATTCTCATATGTTGCGTTAAAGGTTCAATTAATTGTAATCCAACATTTAGTTCCATCCAGGTTCTTCGCTGCCACTGGGTTAATAATAACCTAGTCTCCATACTAAAATTACCATATTCGTCTAACTCGTGTTAATTTTATCTCACAGGAGCGCCACATAGTGAGCACAAGGGACTCCTGAAATCAAACTTAGTAACACAAAACGTTGTCGTTGATGCATACCACGTACACACAGCACGGCACGAAAGAAGTGGAGGCTACTAGTAGGTTGCTTCTGACATATCTACACTAATTGTCGCTCATAAAAAGAGTAGCGTCTCACTACGATTTTACGAAACACTACAAGGAATTCATAAAAGTATTCTCTTGTAGTAAGTATATAACTAAACACTTTCCATTACTAAGTCACTGCAAAGCAACAGCAACCAGAAGGTACACAAAACATATTATTGGTATTCATTTAACATATAATGCAAATGCAACTTTACGGAATGTATGCAACCTATTGTAGATGTCTTTGTTGCTTAATTATCTTGTTTCATAGAAGAGAATTCCAAGTTTATCTCACCTTTGCCGCTTCATACTGATCCCAGTTGCGTATTATTGTTACATGTAAGGTAATCCCCTTTGTTGTAAGTAATTCATTTACATTTTAACCTGAAAATCAGTAACGGTCATTCTGTTTTCACATCCAGCGGGTGCCGCCTATGATATTCTTGTAGTGTATATTGAACTAGCTACATAATACCAAGCCTAATATCATTACTCAGTTGTGTTGTGAGTAAAGCATACTGTCAAAGCATTGTTAATTGCTTGGACCAGAGTAATGTGTTGTCAAGCATAACATTGTAAGTACATTATTTAAGTAGTGTCGGCGCTTCGAATTTAGCATCATGTCCCTGGAGTTGGATCAGTCATTTCAGATTTCAACATTTTCCCCATTTCAAGCGAGAGAGCTAGATGATGCATTTATTCAGATTCCAGAGGGACAGTTACCCGGCATTCTGGAACGTGCAAACATGGACTATCAAACACTCAACCGACAAGGTTTTTTACATTTCAAGACATACGAAAGTGACATCAGGCAGCCTTCCGAGAAGCAATTGTTAGATCTGTTAGATCCATTACGGAACAAGTCAAACGAGCACAATTCCATGATGGACATAAATATTTACAATATCACTGCACATCAACAATATATTTACTGCGTTGATAAGATGGCGTATTTTCACACAAAAAGCTTTAAGGAAATACGCGAGAAACATTCCCAGTACATGAAGTTAAAAAAGTAAGTGAGCAATTCAACTAACGATAAGCTTACATTGATTCATTTATACCGTATTTGATTGCAGCATACCAATGCACGTAACAACTGAGTCATATCTGGATTTTCTGAGACGACTCGTTTACGCCACGGGCACATCTTTAATGACATTCCATGCTGTGCTACTCGGAAAACTTCCATTATTCCCATTTACCACGAATAATTTTAATATAGAATCATTAAAAAATCCACTTCAAATGATGCCAGATAATGTTCCCGGAAGCGTGAATTGCAACACCAATATCGGTTCTCCGTTATCCATGTTTACAGCTCATGAGGTAATGAAGCCCAATTACTACCATCACACAGTCTTGTTTATTATTTGAATCCTTACTATATAAATGATAGAACATTTCATATTTGTAGGAGAATTTCAGCGCGAACAGAATATGTGTAAATTATGGTCCGGGAACTAAAGTTTGGTTCATACTTAATTATGACAATTCCCGTAATTACACCAACCACATGACTCGCGTTGGAAAGAATATACTGGAAACGAAATCAGGTTTAAACAATCAGTGTCCCAAATGGCTGCAACATGACAAGGTAAGTCATGTTATTGATTATTATTATTATTATTATTATTATTATTATTATTATTATTATTATTATTGTTCTAAATTCATACAATAATTCGTCGTACATAACATGGTTGTTTATTATATAAAATTCTAGGTCTTTACAGATCCTCAGTTACTTCGAGATGCCGGCATTCGATTCACAGTAGTTACGCAAGCCGCTGGAGATATAATCATTACGGGTATGAGGATACTGTTACTACAACTTTGTTTATCAAATACATTGGCGATTAATTCTAAACCATACTGCTTGAATTACAACAGGTGCAGGTTGCATACGTTTTGGATTTAATTTGTCCTTTAATGTTGCAACTGCCTCAAATATTATCCTTTATGATTTCGTGCTGTTTATCCCAGCAACTGTGGAACAATGCAGGTGCGACCCAGGTGTGTACATGGACCCAGACATTCTTGCCAAGTTTATTAGGATAGGCCGACAAGAATTTCGAATGAAATGTAATCGATCCAACACTCACTTGGCTAATATATGTTAATTGATAATGTCTAATATGTTATATACAATCATGACATTACAAAATTTATTATTTCAGTTCCAGAACTCATACTGGAACCCTCCGAAGACGATGGCGACGAATGCGATAGTGCACCAAGTAGCAACGTAACAAACACTCACTAGCACACCCAAGTAGCTGTACTTAAATATGTGCCTATGCAAGTTCGAAACTTTAATGAAACAACTTAAGCTTTAATTCATCAAATGCCTAGCCTGTGCGTGTGCAGGTGCGGAATCAAAAATGCAAACGATGTGAAGAAAACATTATACAGCCATAATTACGGCTTTCTTTGGATTTGTATACCTAACGATTTGAGCAAGGGACATTACTAGGATAAAATAGTACATACATACCAATGCCGTTATTGATTGGATGTCATCCCCTCACCTAAAATAACAGTTGCGGTATTTATAAGTTAAATCAATGTTAATGTTAATGTAAGTAGTACCGGTTAGTGGTTTCCTATTGGTTTTGTTGTACACATGTGCTCTTATGCAAATACGTTATGAATGCAAATATAATTAACTACATCTTAATACACTTACTAGTGTTCGTTATTTTTGTAATAAACTCACTTGAATTTTATATGAAGCCATTGTGGTAGGTCATCATGTAGGAATCACTGGTATTCTGTACAGAGACCGTCCCGGTTGTATACTGATGAAACAAGCGGCTTTTCTCCATTTCCATAACCCATCCGTACTTGTAGCTCCGTATTCATAAACAATTTTGCGTTTTGCATATTGTTTTTAGGTGCTACAGATTTTACATAATACCACTACCAGAGAACCACATTATACAATTTGATCTACCGGTGTAGTGCAGTGCAGTACCATACAGACATGTGCAACAATGACGAACAAGCGTATATACAATGATGAAACCGATCAATGTAATACAAATGCAAAGGTTACGATGCAATAGCGATTATGGGCTATTATAGCTATCAAATATCAATCACAAACTTACTTGTACATATGCATGTATATACTTCCACACACTTGTGCATATTCAGAATAATGGTCATGCATTATTTGAGAATGATAGCAATGCTATACTGTTTAATTGAGATATATTTTTATCATGAATGTGACATAGTAGTGGCTCTTTGCTACTAGTAGTCCAAATTCACCCTGTCAATGCCATACAACAAAGCTCTTTTTCATTGATTTCTCAATGGCCCAAAATGATTCCTATGCTATTTGAAACCTATCAAATATGTATGAAAATTAATGTCATACTCGATGCTAGATAGTAACTGCTAACAATTTATTTTAAGGGTAGGGCTTTTGTTGTGTGGGTCGCAGTGTTATGTAGTGAAGTTGTGAAGAGTTGTGCATTACTTCTTCGCATCCTAAACTTTCAAAAATATATGTTGCATTAGTTTTAGGTGAGAGCGGTTTGGGATGTCTTTTTTGTCCAATAAGACAAAGATTCCAGGTTCGCAGAATGAGACAAATGTCACTAGAAATTGGCACTAGTTTTTTCTACACCAACATTTATATTATTATGTCAATAAAAGGGCCACTTATTCCTTGTAAAATCACTCAATGCAGACCAAATCTAAAGAAATTGGTTTATTTTTGTACTACGGAATCATTAAATTTCTATTAACGGATCAAATAGATATACTTCCTAATTCCGCGCTAGCTCGTTTATGATAAAACCCAATGGAACATGATAATGTGTATAGTTAAATACGAGAGTAGGATTGATTTTATTATAGAATTACGTGAAGAATGCTGAAATTCAAACTGGCACAACTCCAGTTACCTCTTGTCCAATCTAAATGATTTTATGGCTGTTAAAAATGTCTTCTCGTTCTCTATTAAACTGCAATTGAACCTTTCCAAAATGTCTTCCGAGTAAGCATAATTATAATCCTGCATTATATATAAGAGAATCGATGAAGTGGCATGTATGTAACATGGTCAACTTCAAACTACTAAAACTCCAGCTCTCTTTGTCCAACGTTATTAAATGTATAAGAAGTTTATAAATTTATATATTACCTAGCATGGTAATATGTTGCATAACAAATAGTGCATCGTCCATGCTATGTGTCTGGATGGGTGTTGACACATTAGAACCTTCTGACGTGGCAGTAGGTCAATATCCCTGTAAGTATTATCCTACCATCGTAATATATAAGCGCGAAAACCTTTTCCTGTCTATTCTTACTTATATTCATTACCTACCTACCTGCATACGCATGCACCCACATTTTCGTTGAAAGTTCTAGATAATAATGTTACTACGATCAATGTACGCCCACAAACCCTTTATCTATGACAAAGTTAAAAAAAATTTCAAAATCTCGTTCGCCAATGGTGTAATTAGTATCTTACGATTTGCGTATGTTGCTGCGAGTTGTATAAGTGCAGGAATGAACAACATGGATGGTTTAAATATTGGTTTACATATTATTTATCAATTTAACCATGAGATGCTCCAGAAATACTGTCTTATCGATACATGTACATGGCATTATTATAATTACAAAACTCCAAAATCTTACATTAAGAATAAAGTTTTTAACAATTAATCGGTGCATATGGTTATGTAATGCTGAATATTTTGCTACTTTTATGCATACATTTTGTATACTCATATATTGATACTGATGAAAGAACTGGAACAGTTTTTTATGACCTGTGATGTAGTGTAACATGAAGCATGTCAGTGTTTCAGTTTGTTTGATTATCTGGTATGCTGCTGAATAGAAAGTAATCCTTGAAATCACGATCACAGGGTTTAGGATGAATTCTAGTGTAAACACCGAATAATCGTCTTGTCCAAATCGCATCTTCCATGCTGGAATGTTTTCCCGTTTGTATGTCTGCTCCGAAATAAAATTTCACCAGACGCTTCAAGCTAATCTTTTCTGGAACTACGACTCCGTCTCTGTTCGTGCTGTACTGCTGAAAATACTCCGATAGATCAAATACGTTGAAGTCTTCCATGTCGAGATTCAATCCTTTGAAATCTTCTTTGCCATCAAACACTATGATTAAATAATATTTTAGTACATTTTCAACCCTAGCCGTGGCATTGGCTAACGAAACAGCACCAGGAGGTGCCACAGAAGGGTATTGGTAAACGGGGTTATACATTAACTGTTCACTCTGGTGAAACACAACAAGATGCTTTTCAAAATTGATGTTATTTGTGACGGAAAGTTCTGCACATTGAGTTTGCGGACCACACAACATGGATGGTTTATAATCGACCCTCTCTGTGCGCATCCCAACAATATTCTCTTCTAAATACTTAGACCACCATCCACTTTCTAAGATTTGCATAGGACTCACAACTTGTACAGTATTTAACGGAAAGCTACCACCATTGCTAGTAATATCTTGTAGTGAATGAAAAAGGGTTTCCGAACGTTTTGTTGAATTGCTGTTGACGCGGACTTTAGTGGATTCACCAGACAGATATTGGTCATCATTATGATTAGAAACTAGAGGTTCCCGTGTAATGGTTGCTGGTTCTGTAGTTACTTTTGCCGAGAGGATACCTTCCCTGCCAGAGGAACTAATAATCTCATTTTCCTTCGTATTATTATTACATTCAGGCTTTGTAACGTGTTGAGATGTGGAATTATTGCCGTTATTGGATCCAACGATAGTAACACTACCTTCATGCTCCATTGTGTCTTCCGTCTGAGTTGTAGATTCTTTTTCTCTAAACCAATTTTCATCATTCGTAGTAATTGAAAAAAATTCACAATCCTCTTCTAAACAGGTTTCTCTCGTGATTTCTTCCAGAATTGTAGGAGCAATATTTGTAATGTCAAAATCCTCTTCTATACCGTTTTCACTTGTGTTTTCTTCCGGAATTGTAGTAGAAATGTTTCCTTCAAGGCAACCTGCCTTATTTCTGGGACCACTAACATTGTCATTTGCATAAGTATCTAAAGCCTTGCGTTTGGTGGGTATTCGTTGTTTTTTACCGAAAGACACCATAAACTTCCCGTCTTGTTTGCCTTCGTCATTTTCCTCCTTTTCTTCCTCGTCACTTTCAAACATGCGATTGCGTTCCCATGCACTAAATGACTTGGATGAATTGGTAAACATGAGATCTAATTTATTTTCAATTTTCGACGCAGTCGCTGTTGAATCCTGCTCGTGTTGTTTTCGTAAATGAGCCAGGAGTCGTCCAGCCTGAGACTCTTTGACCTTGCATCCGGTCACGGGGCAATGGAATACCTCGGTTCGAATTAAGTGCGACCTAGCGAGTTATAACAGGCATACGCATAATCATAAATCATACATCATTATATAGTGTCACAATAAAACATAGTTAGGCATTAATGAAACTTACAATTTATGAAGGCGGAATCCCTGCTCAGAACCAAAAGATTTGTAGCAAAGCTCACAGAACAATGGAGTTCTACGTTCCCCAGTCAGTAGTAGCTTCTGATTCAAATTGTTGAATTCGCACACGCATGGAACAAACCCTCTGGCCCTCTTTGCTTTAGTTGCAGCATCCTTTGTGGTGACCTGAAGTAGCTGTTCTATAATATTGGCAAATAGTTGTTCTGGGGACTTGTCTTTGGACTCTTTGCCACACTTTCCAATCACATTGTCGATGATATTGATCAAAAACGATCGCACTCCATTGGCACGGAGGAGGAATTTCTTTGCAGAGGTTATTTCCTTTGTACACAAATTGCAAATGCAGTTGAGCCTGTCTGTAAATCTTAATCTAATTTAATCTTAAATAAATCAAGTTGTCAACAAACATTGTGATCTACCTTAATTTGTGAGGATATGTTGTGTCCCGACGAATCCATTTTGTTGTCTAAAGATTGTCTGTTATCTCAGTTTTATGCAAACACTGTCAATTCACGCCGTGCAAAGATGTTTTTGAACCAAACTTAAGACTAAAAGTAATATTAAAAAATAAAAAAACACATTACGTATGTTTTACAAAATATGTCTTAAATATTTTACAAAAGTAGCAATCTCTGTGAACAATACGCGCTACCAACAAGACGTAAATAAATTAAGCAAATGCTCCTTTGAATATATATATGTATTGTAATTGCAAACATGAATGAAATCGTCGATGCACAAATACAAGTGTCTCGTATAATATTATGTCCCAATGTACTACGCCTGTGGTTTTGTTTACATACATGTACCTTTATGTATGTAAGCATCTAACATGACGGACACAACTTCACAGACATTAAGCGTACTATTAAAAATGATGTAATCGGCATACAACGTTGCTCAGTATTGTTTGCTAGTGGATGACAGCTATTAATTAGCGCAAAACTTTAAGAACGCATTCACGCAATAATGCGGATGTGCTACTCGTAGTAGTGTTATATGATAAATAGCCATTTGTCGTAATAATTAAACGTTATCCATGCTTCTGCACATACTCTATGGTGTTGCACTACATTCATAAGGAATTTACCTGAGGAGCCCGTCCCACAAGCGAAATAGTATCCCTATACCGTTACACTGCAAATGTTTATCATATTTTAGCAGTAGGAGGGTATATATATGAATATTTGTCAAGAGCTTAGAGGCACCTCCAAATAAATAACTGGGTGGATATTCCACGACTGATGACACCACATTTTTATTATGCCAACAATAAAATGCCATTGCATTAGTTAGAATACAAGTACTACATGGTACATCTTGTCACTCATTCTAGCATTCAAACATTGTGGCACACATTCTACTGTATTTTGCATAGAATCAAAGGAAATAACCGTTAAAAGAATATCAGTGGGGTATCTTTACTTCTTCTGTACGTGGATTGGTAGTTACTCCTCCAAGGTTCGTTCGGAGCTACGACAAACATTCCATCTCGAACAATTGCAGGTGGCAATCCATTCCTCTGTGACTCAACCAAGTCCGCATCAATACTAATGACGAGTGGACGACGAGTCCAAGCACGAGAGTAATCTTGTGTTATCATCAGGCAGGATGAAGCAACTCCTGTATTTTACCTGTCTGAGCAGATGCTCTTGGATTGATTGCTTCCATGAACAGGTATTGTTTAAATGGCTGCAGTAGTGATTCAGATCAACAAAATTGTAGTCTCATTGTCCAAAATTATAGATCGGACTATTGGTAAGAACGTTTCCATCAACGTTCTCGTCACTGTGCATTACTGTAGACTACAGCAAGCTGCAAGCTTTAAGTAGCCGATCATTCAAGCACTCAAAGTCAACTAAACGTATGCAATAAAAATATAGTTCATAGTTTTGGGTTTGATTTCATAATATTGGCTTGGTGTTTTTCTGGTAGAATCATGAAGCAAAGGCGTGCAAATACACGTTTCAAACATGCATAGAAGTCCATCGTAAGTGATAAGCTAATACGTACTTCCGGAAGAGATTAGTCCAGTGGATAGTTTATCCAAAGGTCTATTTGCATCATCAAGATATAAGTCACAAAGCATTTTGACGAATAGACCGCCAGTCGATTTGGCCGACCTAACCTTTTCATATCAGAACCCCATTGTTTAAAAAACGGACTAACTTAATCCCTTTTAATTCCCCACCAAAGTACCTATCTACATTTTATCCACGTATATACACAAACAAATTGCAAGATCGACTGCGTAGCTGAGTTTAGCTGTATACTAAAGAGAAAGCCATGCATTGCACATTACACGCACACTCATTGTTTCGTCCAAGTAGCAAATTTGGAAGGACTCCTAAATTTTAAATGAGGAATATATAAGCACTTTCCTGTACGTAATGTAAACAAATACCTGTTTACCTGTGCTTTTTTAATTTTTACATTACTTTCCGGAAAGTGCTTACATATTCCTCATTTGGAATTTAGGAGTCCGTGTATATTTGTCATTTGGACGAAGCAACGAGTATGTGTAATGTGCAATAGTGCAATGCATTTTTTTTCCTTTCGTATACAGTTAAACCAGATTCGCAGTCCTTTCGTATACAGTTAAACCAGAAAAATCAACACGGGATTAGTCCGTCTTTTAAAAAATAGAGTTTGGGTGAAGAAAGGGTTTATTAAAAAAGGATTATCTCTTCTTATTAGCCTCCTTATCGTCTTCGTACTCGATCGTCGGACAGGCATACAGAACCCAACTTCAAACAATCACCGCCATATTTAGAGTTTGACTACGATTTCCTTTCTGTCTTTCTGTCACATTTATGTTTTAAATTATTTTTACAAGCTTCATCAACTTATTGATGCACTAGCCAATAGCTGAAGTACACGGGTGAAGCAAGTTGAAGTTAATTGGGAACAATACAGGGTGACGAACCTCTGGCATAAAAATCTTTCAGACAGACATACACACCATCACGTGCAAACTGTTGTTTACCGTACCGGATTTCAATACATTTGGCTGCACATTTCCATTTCTAACCATTAAAAAGTAATTCAACACTAAAAAAATGAAATAAACCCTTTTAGAACCTGTAAATCTGAATTAATTTCAGCTGAAATATTCGACGATACTTGAAACATTTTTCATTAATGAATCCATATCTAATCTTAGCATCTTCCCCTATTAGGTTTAGTTGTCTTAATGCAATTAATTGGTGGTAACATGGGTGGTGATGTTCAAGGTAGCACTGGCAGTAATATTTATGGATTTGTGAGAAGCCCTTATTTACCATTACACCAAACTAGTTGTGTTGAGTTTTTCGAATACTTATTATTACGAGTAGTACTTATTATCGTTGGCATAATGTCAATATCACATCTCTTCCTGCACCATTGTACTGATTATTACTCTCAGCAGTTTGATTGCATGTTTTACAGCGACTGAAAATCGGTTAGGTTTT
>JAANSN010002343.1:0-24761 GCA_036850665.1 Dicranocentrus wangi | reverse complement strand
TATGCTATGTAGCCAAACCGAGTCGGATTTACAGAAAAAAGGGGCAATGAGTGACAATTTATAATTCTCCGTGAAAACTCCCAAGCTTTCCATCCACGATCTAATGGAGACTTTTGGTTTAATCTCCAGTTAAAGTGACCTGAACAATGGAGCAAATCAGCAGCACTACCAACTTAATTGTATTTAAATGACTTACGCCTATATCCGTCCTGCAATACTCCTTTATAAGCATAGGTATTGGCATACCTATATATTGTTCTTGTTATGCCAGGATAAAATCGATACAATACCAAACTATAAGACTGTAACGTTCGTTCGTACCCACTGCGACGTACCAAATAGCAGACTCAAGCATTATCCTAACGTTAATCCAGCTTCCAACCTTATTTATAAGCATGAGCAATATATTAGATTGACTGTTATATTTCATTTGCATTACAGCTTCCTAAATTAGCCTTCATTACAATATACAGTACATTGTGCAAATAATAATTCAACGATGGGCTGTTTTGGAGATTGAATTTACACGACCGATAATAGGACAGCGGCAGATGCTTTCCGTCCTGTTTTCCGTCATCATGAATATGAATTAACAAACCTGGAACTTTGAAAAATTCTGTTTCAGGTTGTCCGACGATTTACATACACTTATATATCACTGCACTGCAGCAGCATGGCATTACTTGTGACGAAACAACTCGCTATTCCCGGAAGCGAAAAAGCATAAAAACGAAGACTTTAGTTTTGTAGCTAATAGTTTTTGTTACTTGAGTTAAACTACAAATTTTTGCGTCGAGTGTACAGTATCTTACAATGATCAACATATACTCCTAACTCCTAATTATGATAATGCCACAACATTCAAAGGCCTTTTCAATTGTTATTGCAAATTCGTGGAATTATACGTTTTCCTAATAGGTATCATAACCTCAATTTCCCTATTCTGTTGATTGAGTCGACGAAAAACATCGGTATAAGGAAATTTCACCACTAAAGGCATATTTATATGTGTTATGTTATGAGTAAATTCTGTTGTGTTTAAACCCAAGTGCCAAACTTATTTCAGGCATGGCTGAAATTGTTACATTCGCTCATTTAAATGTAGCTAGAATTCAAGTTTGCATTTCACTGCTAGATAGATTATACACATACAAGTAGTGAACGAAAAAATGTGCAATACTTTCATCAGTTACTGTATTTACAACCGAGAAAAAACAAACCGAAGAAGTTATGTGCACTTTGTTTGGCACAGGATGTGTACCACACGTTAAATACCCTAACTACATGCTCATATAGTTAATTCCATAAATTGAAGTAAGCAATCCATCCATCCATCCATCCTTCTGACAATCAAGGTATATTTTTTGTTTAAGTGCTTCAACTTTGTACGTAGTATGAGCACAAATAACCTTCTTTTCTATATACCATAGCACAGCCAGACATATTTTATATGAGAAACTATAAAATGTATATTATTTTTCTTGGTTGGAAGAGTCGATCCTTTTTTTTCCTCTCTCTGCTCCTTTTCAGTTCAGCCATTACAGAAGTTTTTCTCATTTGCCATTACCAGTTTAGTTGCCAGTGCATGGCATCACCTTCACCAGCACCAGCACCACCATTACTTCGTATCATCACCGTATCATCGTCGTCGTCGTGGTCCGAGCCTGAGCAAGTCGCTGTTGGTAGTTGGATCAGTCTCACACAGTCAGTTTCCTTGTTGGCTTCACACAGTCAGTCAGTACTTCAGTAGTAGTATTACATTTGGGCTTTTCCCTTACCTTCTCTCATCAACCAGTCCATCTCTCACTCCCTTTGTGTGTGTAGTGTGTAAAGTGTATTGTGTGCTGTGTGCATCGCTTTGCCAGCTCAGCTCAGCTTGCTCTTCTTCGTGGAGTTAAAAGTTTGCTACATTTGGAGAGAAGGCATAAAGCAGCAATGCCAAGCAAGCAGTAGTAGAAAATCATCGTCATCATCATCATCGGCCAGTTGTGATATACATATGTTCGTTCTCACTTCTCTCACATCTCAGCTCAGCTCAGCTCTCCTTCATCCAACCTTACAACCAGTTCTCTTTTTTGTGCTCTTCAACTCACTTGATATTCCACGGTAGTATCAGTGTCTGCTGCTGCTGCTCCTCGTCTTGAATTGACGAGAATAACGTTACGCGTACGTAAGTAAAACCGTGTGCAGCAGTGTGCGGTACAGTGGGGGAACGTTACACGGACTGCCACGGGTATGTGCTGCCGCCTGATAAATTGAGAGAAGAGTCGAGTGTGAGCATATATTGTGAATCCGTTTTGTTGCTCAACCAACACAAAAAAGCACATAATATTCATAGCAGCATACAGACTACAGACCGAGTAGTGACGGACCAACTACAGACAGATTACAAAAACGGCAAGGCAAGTGTTCCCAACGCACACGAAAAGCACCAAGTATCGTATTATATGCGCAAGGAAAATACACACACAAACTGCATATTATCTGAAGAGCCTACATGTCCACTAGGTATATGTGTACTATAAGGATCGTCTTGTGATTGTGTGTTATAATATAATGCTGTTCTCGTCTCCCATTTGTGTGAATCACGCAACGCAAAACGTAATGCAACCTTCATCAGTGTGACTTCACCAAACTTCAACGTCCTCAAGCATAGGAAGAACACACAGATAACACAGCAAAGCAACGTGATGGTGATGATGCATCAAGCAAAAAAGCTGTGAATTATATTGTACCAAAAGGATGAAGATTTTAAAGCAGAGCATAAGAAGAACTCTTGTATTTATCTATTGGCGAACTGTGATGTGCTAGCAGCACAAACTCTATACACAGATATTATTACAATTTGTATATATGTACCCATAATTTTCGTACTGTCGACTTGATGCAAGTTGTTGTGAACGGGGTGTATCGAATTTAGTTGATACGACCTCCACATTTCAATCCTTTAGCGTACACCTCGTCTGACTTGCTGATTTGCAGCAAGAAAATATACCTCATTGCTCTTTACGTGAGACGTGAGAAGGTATCCGTTGCCATAAAGTCCGGGTGGTTTCACACTATGGCGTAAGATAAGGGCCGGAAGTGAGCTAAAATCATTCAATGGATGACCTAGATTACTACTACTACACACACACACATTCCAATCTAAATAGACAAAAACTCGAAGTAAGCTGTAGTACAAACTAGAAGATTGTACTAAAACGAGTGCTTGCGAGTTGCGACCCCTTTCCAACATATTTGCGATTTGCCACATCTGCATCTTTGTCATTTTTTAAACAACTTGCTTGCAAGTCCATCGTGATTTCAACAATGGTACGTAAAGGACAGGTCCAAGGGGAAAACAATGACATCATCCTGCTGATCATTTCTTGTCATTGTCACACATACCGATACGTTACAAAGCCAAGGGAAAGTCACACATTTGGGGACCGTCGGACCCGAAGACATTTCGCAAATTGTGATAAAACACTGTCATACAACTGCAAAGAAGAAGTAACCTGAAGACGGCAGGAAGAAGACCATCAGCATTGCATTGTACCGAATACCTATTCTCAATTGATTTGAGTTCATATGAGAAAAAATTAGTGAAATTGGGGATCTAAGCTTGAACGAAAGCAGCATCAACTATCAACTCCTTCTTCATCATCGCCACCACCACCTCATAACAGAAAGAATGAAGGTGCATAGGTATATATTGGATTCAATAAGAAAGCCAGCAGCACACAACCATCATACATATATGCATTATGCATCACGTATATTACGGATTATGGATTGAATGCACGCAATGTTCATTACGTCGCTCCTGTACATTGCCCACATTCGGCATTCGCCAGACACGACGAAAAAAATACTTCAAGTTGAAAAGTCTGAAGTTGAGTCCGTGAAGCTTGTTAGCCCCACATCAAGAGCCAGATCGAGCTGGCATGGTGAGCAGAAAGGGCTTCTCTGTGCTGCTCGTGTTCCCAAGCGAAAAGTATCATGGTTCTCGTATTTTTTTTCTCCTCACTTCTCGCCCAACTGGCCCAACTCCTCAACTCAAAATCCTCAATGCTCATATAATATACTACTACTACCACCACATATTATAGTGTACACTTTTTCTGCCAGTGTGTACTCTCCTCTCCCCCCTCATAGCCATGATGATACTACTGAACTGATACAGCACACAACTTGGTTGGGAGCAGAGAGAAACATACCTGAAAATGAAACGACGACGACGATGACTTGTATGAAAATGTTGGTTGGTTATGCGCAGCAATGCAATACAGAACAGGAGTTACAGCAGGCAGACCCTACGTCCAAAAACTTACTACTACTACTTCTCTTCTCTACTACTTAATACTACAATCAACATCAGCATATCCTTTAACGATTACGTGTTATGTACTTTTTTGTAGTCTCAGTCAGATCCCAAACGCAGGGATACCGAGACAGCTACGACGACTGAAGTGAAGTAGGAGCAGCAGATGATGATATTGGTTCATTTCTTCGTAGTAGTAATTCGTTCGTTCTGTTCTACTCAAACTCAACTGTACCACACCACACCATATTACTACTCCTCCTGTGTGTCCTGTGTGATATTCTTTCTGCTGCTGCTGCTGCTATATCCACAATGTAACGCAAAACGCAACCCTTTTCCCTATTTCCCACAAAGGAGTTGGTGTTACATGTTACATGTTGGTCTTCTGGCTAGTAAAGTAATAGTAATAGTAGTAATATGTGTTGTCAAAAAAGTGTGTGTGGAAGGAGACGACCAGAAGTTCAGAAGGGAAAGAGCAGAGCTGTTGTACGGAGCTGCAGCTACACAACAGTCAGTCTTCTCGATGCGATGTTCATGTTCAGCAGCAGGATCACCATCAGCTCTTCTCCTCCACCATATACCGGGGCTGCACTTGGTCCAATACTGCCAGTCTATGTTTGCCATCAGTGCAGGTAGCTGCTGTACGTTGGCCTACCACCATATATTAATAATATACATTTAAATAATACAACTCCATTTAGTACTACTACTACTGTTAGGGACTTTTTTTTACCAACAACGGCATCAACTCTCTCAAACACACACACACACACACATACACATATTATAATATTACGTCGAAAACATCCTGTAGTAAAAAGTCTTGTTACGTAAAAAATAAAAAAAAGCTAAAAGCGGCATAATTTTTTTTTTTAGATCACAAAAAAATAATAATAATAATTTGAAGATAAAAGAGAGAAATAAGAAAAAAAAAAGTTCAAAAAAGAGCGACACACAAGTACACACACATCAGCAGCGACCAGCGACGTACGTAAACATACATACATAATTGTATACAGTAGTAGTAGTAGGGCAAGTCTGTCAGGAGGATATAATACAACAACAATAAGTATATCTACTCCTTATAGTAATACTGTTGAGTAGTAGTTAGTTAGTTAGTTAGCTAGTTAGTAGTAGTACGAGGGAGATATAAACGAAGAAGAGGAAACAGACGGAAGGATTTTTTTTTCTTTTGCTGATTATTAGTAATAAAGTATTGACTTTTGTTGATACTTAAGTTGGTTCGGATACCAAGCTGGCACCCACCACGGGAAATAACTCTATTCAGCCAACTTCCTTCGGCCTGATGCAGGAGGGGCACCAGCAGGAGGCTAATTTTCTTCGAGCAAAATTACGGGAAGCTGTGGATGACGATTACAATGTATGAATTTTTATAATAAAACACTTCACTCTGTAGTAAGAACAAACAAAAAGAAACCTCTGTCTGTAAAAATCAGGATTGTTGGGGTTGTAGTATATAGAAAAAAAATATAGAGTAACGAAATTATTATTATTAGCTATTATTAGTAGTAAGTAAGTAATTTTAATGGGGTGGTGGAGGTGAGGTTGAAGTATTATTATATGAAGTAAGCTGGAAGTGAGAAGTCAAGTCTTCTTGTCAAAAGAAAAATATTGTGGTGGTGGTCATATAAACAGACATCCTCCTGGAACGTAGTACTTCTTGACTGGAGGAGGAGGAGGTGGTAGTTCTACTCTGGAAAAGTGGAATGTGTAGAACGTTGTCGAACGAAACCACTACTGAAACTTCGATCGGTTGTGCTTCCTTCACCTCCTGTGTTTCTTCATTTCTGGTTCCCTGGTTGAGTTTGATAGAGGTGACGGAGGAGAACGACTGCTGGGAGGAATGGCGATGGCGATGTGGTGGAGTCTTTGAGTATCCTCTTTTTAAGGGCATGCTTTCTAGGTCCGGGCGGGAAAGTTTTGAGTGACTCTAAAGAAATTNTTTGAGTATCCTCTTTTTAAGGGCATGCTTTCTAGGTCCGGGCGGGAAAGTTTTGAGTGACTCTAAAGAAATTTTGAGAAGGAAGGAGAAAGTTGTTGATTTTACTAAAGAATTGGAGTGCAAATGTTTCCGAACACTAGGAGGAGAGGGTTTCCGAACTGGTTGTGTATGTCACCGGAACACCGTTCTTAGGTTCTCTGGATTTTGGAGGAAAAACAAAACTGCTAAATTAGGAAATACAAGTAGTACACGGCTCGAAATATAATTTTATTTTGAGGATGGATGGAAATCATATCCGTCCGTAATACTTTTTGTGAGTTGAGTTGATAGAATATACTTTGAAGTTGTGGGTTGCTTGTGTGGAACAATTGCGAATGATGCCGAATTGCCGAGCTGTATCGGTGGAGGTGGTGTAGAGTGGAGTTGTTAGATGTGAGGGAAAGGAAAAAGAAATGAGGGTGCTTCGTGTGCTTAGCTACTTACTACTACACAATTTGGACTACTTGGCGGAATGCAGATCTAGTTAGTATAATAGTAATAATAAAAAGAGGAGAGGAGTATGTAGTATAGTAGTTCCACTTTCCTTATTGCAGTGTCCAACGAGCAACGCAACCCCACCACCACAACTAATATACAGTTTTTTAGCTCTGTAAGCGTCCGTAGTTTTTGTTACTTGCGTCAGCGAAAGGCTTCTTCGCAAGAGTGTGTTTCCAGAAAGAATGATAGTTTAGTGGAAATGTTTTTCCTCGCATTATATCCATGACCTTGTGCTTGTTTACTATGCTGCTGTGTGACTTTGTTATTTATCATTTATCCTTTTGGTTGGTGCCTACATAGTAATGAGGTGGATGGAAATGGAAGTGTACACGTACACCAAAAGCAAGAATATTTTATAGTACTATATAGTTTAGTTTAGGACAGGTGGGATGCTCAATAAGTATCCTTATCCTATCGCTCCCGATCCCGTTGACTTTGACTTTGCCTACCTTACCTTATGTGCCTTTCGTGTTGATTTATCAGTCAGGCTAGGCAAGAAGAGGCTTGTGGTCATGTCATGTATCGCGTACCTGTTGTCAGAATAATGTAACTTTGAAGGACTTCCTCTCTTCCTCCTATTTGTATTGGTGGGGATTTCACCTTGCTTACTCACAATCACTAATCACTAAAAAATAGGCTTGCATTTATTTGCCTACAATTTTTGATGCGCTATATATTTACCCGTCATAACTGGTTTGTGTATTACTACAGAGCACCGTTTAATGAGGATGTTATTGATGATGATGTGGGATGTGGTATGTGGTACAAGAAAGGCTATTTAGGGAGAAATGTTTAATGTGAGTGTGAGAATGTGACATGTTGATGGTACTAGGTATATTAGGGGGCATATATTAGCATTTCTGTTAAAGCCAAAGAAAGAAGATGAAAGTTCAGCGGTTGGTTCAGAGGCTTGTATAAAAAACAAATTCCTACGATTTGCAAAAACATTTTGAGTCAGACTATATTGAAAATATTTTACCATACTAGGTTTCAAGAAGCTAATTTATTGACTTGTATATCTTTATCGCATACCATTCTTAACTTTTTTAAATGATAAAGATCATAGTCAGTATATATTTATGTTATGTTATAGTATGTTAATTAATCCTCTGTAGGGATAGGGGTGAAAGTGAGCAAATGCAAAGTGTATGGTTTATGGGTGGAAAGGAAGAAACAATGTAATGTAACCGAATGTGATATATGGAGCGATTTACTATCAAATGGAAATTAGGAAAGACTCAATAACTTGCTATTACAGACTACATATATGAGGATTTAGTTTATTGATAATTTTTTATTACAGTAGTTAAACGAAATTGAAAGATGCACTGCAAGTATTAGTAATACGACGTATCATTAGTTGGTCAGTGGTCAGATTGGCATTTGTCAAATCTAATATAACTTCATCACGGAGTATAATTTAAGTATTCAAGAGGTTTTGAAATCGAGATATGAGGTGTTCTTACACAAATATTTAAAATATGTTATAATATTTTTATTTTAAATGTTTGATTTGTTTTATTCCAGGTTAAGGATATATCCTTAATCCTTGAGGTGCTGGGTAAACTTGAAGTTCTTCACGTCACAAAGGAGATTCTTGAGGTACTCCTAATGCCTTTTTAATTTTAATGGCAAATTAAAATTATGGAATTAGCAATTTTATAATTTGCAATATTTATCTTTTTTTATAGAGCACTCGTTTAGGGAAGACTGTGAACGAGTTCCGCCGTAAAGTCAATGATCCCATTCTAGCTAAGAGGGTAAAATCTTTAGTGAAAAAATGGCGAGACGCAGTCTTGGGGGACGAGCCACCTCGAAAACATTTTCCTGTAAATGGGGCATCTTCGATAGCTCCCGACGGACCAGGTCAAAGTGGAAATCGCAGTCTACCAACCTTTGTCTCTGGTTACACATCAGCTTCATCCAGTCCAACACTTGCAACGTCATCCAGAGTTAGCCCGGCCGGCTCCTATAATTCCAATAGTCTGAGTCCAAGAGTAGGAACGGTGGTGACCAATTACAATAATAATAATACCAGTGTACATAGCGTAGCAGCGAATCGGAATGGTAGCAGTAGTATAGCAAGTAGAAGTCCTAATCACAGAAATCCTCAGCTCCCAGCAAGCTCATATGCAACTCTCGTGTCACCATCGGCATCTTCAGCTAGTCCACTTCTTAACTCGCGAAATTTGGTCAGCCCGCACAAGTCTAGGTCACCGGGTGGACCATCTTTGTCAGCGTTTCATTCGAATAATTCGAACCTTTCACCATTACCAGGCGCTCATCACCCCTTCCAGTCATCTGTATCTTCGTACGCCCCCAACGCAGAAATTGTATCTAGGTAAACCTATATTGTTACGCAATATGACTCTGTAGGTTTAGAACATCTGGTGTAGTGACTTTTCAAATTCTTACGAATACATTACTCTTTGCAGAACGAATGTAGCAAATAAAAGATATAGAGAGCAAGATGACAGTCCATTAAACATAAGGTAGGCATTTCTATACGTTGTTTTTTATTGATTTTAAAGGTTTCGGTGACATAGATGCAGAAAATACTGGAAATAAAAACTATAAATTCATTTGTACTAAAACATGACGCCATGCTATCCAATCCCGAAACCTAAGGGCGTCGAGAGTTCATAATTTACTGATTATGATCTTCTCAACAAAATTTTAGTACAGTGGTAATGATAAATGTTTAAATTATTATTGTTATAATATTTTTATTTGATTATTTATTTACAGTACCGAACCACCACACAAAAAATCCCGAAGTGCTGTCAATGGAACGCTGGACGATCCTCTGTTAGCTTTAGACGAAATAAGTCGAGATTCTTACGCGTCACGAGGAAGTGATCACAGCGATGGCTTTATGTCCAAAGATCCTCGTTTCTTTCCTTCAACATTTTCCCCAGCCACTCCGGGTCAGACGTCTGTACTTTCACCTCAGATGCCACTTCCTGGAGGAACTGACTCTAATGTTCCGTCACCTGCTCCTCTCGATAATGACACGTCAAATTCTTTGCAAGTCGATTTACTACCCAAGAAAAAAAGACGGAAAAAGCAAAGCGAATTTTACCAAGATAGTGAGTTTTCATTAGTATTATCCCACCTTAATTAATAATTAATATTTGCTGTTATGTGTTTGCTGTACCAGCTGTGCTACATGATGTAAACGTCTTATGCTGAATCGTTATGTTGTTTCAAGAAGCTTTTTAACCGGCTGATAGTCACTGTTTTTAAACATTAACAAGTTTTTTTCTCTCTCTCAAGAAATAAGCTGACATTGGTGAATTTAACTTTCAGGTGAAGCAATACTTGCCCAGAAAATTGCCCAAGCCCAAGCTGAAAAGGCGGCAAAGGCAGCCCGAGAACGCGAATTACAACTCAAAGAAAGAGAGGCCGTTCTAAACAATCCTGAGCTTTTAGAAACCCGCAGACGTCATCCGGAAGACAACAGCCCAGAAGACAAAATTGCTGGCAATGTCTTCGTCGAACAATACTTCAAGTCTCAAAATGAACTTCGTGCTAAAATGGAACGGGATGCATTGGCAAGGGGAGACTTGACGGAAAGTGATTTTAAAGGTGCTGAGGATGATACTCTGGATAATGATTACGCATCTGCAGACAAATCCAAAGGGAAACTGAAAAAGTTGAAGAAAAAACACAAGAAGAAACAGGGAGACGGGGTGACTGATGACATATCAAATGCAAATCTATTCCCATCAGAAGCTGACATTTTAGCTAAGCTTCCTCCCATTGACCCAGACATTTTAAAGGAATTTGAAAATTATGAGTACGATGTCAATCCATCACCTCTACAGCAAAGTGGTGATATAAGTAATACTAATAAAGAGACTGAAAGCATTAATAATCACATAAGTCTGAGTACGTTAGAGGAAAAACTCTCGTAAACTAATCGACTGGGGAGATAGTGACGATGATGATGACCAAGGGCAAGGAGGTTTCGGAGTAGTTGGAGAATCTATGGCGGATATATCTCAACCAGTTCAAGTCATCGTAGAATCTGCAGAGTGTTCAACCAACGATCCGACTACTTTAAGTTCAGATGTTACGGACTTTGATAAAAGTGACCATGAACAAATTCCCATCCGTGAGGTTGATGAAGAAGAAGTAGACAAATATATTAAGGACGAAGTACCCAGCCTGAATGGAAATTATGATAAAGACGGGGAGTTTCGGGAGTGGCACGAGACGTTGACTGTGGAATCTTATAAAGGAGAACCACTTCACATATTGCCTTACACCATAATTGACTTTTAAGACGGTACTCGTCACACGTGTAGTATTTAGTATTCCTCTCGTCTTCAAAGGGCATTTTTGAGTTTTCAAGAGGCGTGTTTGCGTTATATATCTACATCAACTTTAATGTGCTAAGACAATTAAATGGTGCGCAAGACTTTATGACAAAACAAGTTTTTCCTTGTTCTTGCAGGGATTAAAATTGAACGTGAAAGTAACAGCATGTATTTGGCTTTTAGTTTAGGATAATACGGTGAGCCAACAATGTTTTAGTTGTCGAAATTAATATTAATACAGTCTGCATCCTGTTAACAATAGTAAGAAGTTTCCTATTTGCGCAATTAGAATTATGTACCTTCGTTCTTACAATTATAATGCGACTACTTATATGTTTGACTAGTATCACGTTGTTGTTGCGTCAAGTGGTATTTTCGTATAATTCATTTCACAATATACCAAATAACATGAATATACTTTTATGATTCGTAGTAAATAAGCGAGCAATCAGCAAAACTATATCACTTGAGGGATCCACATGTTTAGAGTCGAATACATCAGAATGTAAACTTGTTGAGTTTTTTCATAAAAGTGTATGCAGATTAATGTATATGTATGAATATTGGCTGACTTATTCACTACATTACATGTAATGTTATATTTTTAATAATAGTTATCCATTATTACTTCCCGCATTTTCATAACCTGCGACAGTTGTATACCTGGTTCTTCAAAGATTGTACGGGGATGACATATACCTAGGTTAGATTATTACCGTATACCTGTAGAATGTTAATAATTTATTTGAAAATCTAGAAAAGCAAACTAATTGTAGGTTTATGTTAAGCAATTCATTGGTAATAACTTACTGAACTATACGTTACGTTATGTTTTTTTGGCTTACAACTTCCAAAAATGTAGAAACTATTGTTAAAAATTGTGTGCATATGCACGCATTGGTGAAAGCTCTTTATGTTCTCCCTTTCACGTGGTCTGTCACAGACTTGTTTGTTTTTATGGTATGCTTACTTACTTACTACGTAAACAACTCAATCCCCAACTACAAATTAACAAAAACTCGTCATAATGATATATAGAAGAAATGTGACAAGTGAATAGATTCATAAATCACCTTAATACTGCAACTATGTATGACGGAGAATATAATAGGAGATAGTAGAGGAAGAAAAATCGAATAATTTATGACCTGCTTGAGGTTTTAAGTATTTTATATCGTGCGAAGTACGGGTGCCTTGAAAAAAAAATTAAAAGAGATATACGTATTCGCAGTAAATAAAAGAATGACAAACTCTAACTTTACACACTACATCTAGATTTATTTTGTCCAAAACAAGCATTCTATTCATCCATACATAAATACACCACTGCTACTTCCAAAAGGTTCACTTCATAAAGCATCTTTTTTCGTAGGCCTATGTACGTAAACAGGAAAATGTATGAGTGTGAAATGTTTGTATTTCTAGTATTTGTATCTCTTTGAGAAAAAGGAAGTGGGAAGAATGTTTTAAGTATTTTATATCGTGCGAAGTACGGGTGCCTTGAAAAAAAAATTAAAAGAGATATACGTATTCGCAGTAAATAAAAGAATGACAAACTCTAACTTGATACACTACTTCGAGATTTATTTTGTCCAAAAACAAGCATTCTATTCATCCATACATAAATACACCACTGCTACTTCCAAAAGGTTCGCTTCATAAAGCATCTTTTTTCTTAGGCCTATGTGGAAACAGGAAAATGTATGAGTGTGAAATGTTTGTATTTCTAGTATTTGTATCTCTTTGAGAAAAAGGAAGTGGGAAGAATGGCTTCGTATAAGTTGATTGAGTGCATTTTAGCGGGTACCCGGGTCGAGATTTCTGTCAGGTCATTAGTGATGTTTGCCTTATAGACAACATTAACAACAAAGATCACAGCTTTGCATGATTAGTTCTTCAAGATTCCAATTTTATAACCTACTTTTTATTCATGCTTACGTCACCAACTCCAACATCCAGGGTAGGAGTTGATTGGGGCGAAGTGATAACCTTGTCAGTAATTTTCATTTCCTTATTAGGACGATTATTCTTTCTAGAGAAAGTTTCCTTCTTGCTCAGCACAGTAGAGATTTTCACAAACTCGGCAATTGAATTCGTTACATATCTTTCCCTCACTTTGGATACTGCGGATGGGCACATAATCGAAGACTTTGGAACCTTTTGAGTCAAAGGGGCATCGGGAAATGATGAAAGTTTCTTCAACAGGCTATACATCTCTCCATGTTCTACACGATTGGATACAGTTTTTTCGTAATTCGTTTGCAAATCTTGATCAATAATCGTATTGCATAAAATCAAATATATACCATTTATGAATGATTCTTCGGGGGTTTTACGGTCCTCTTCCTCCCCCGCTTCCCCGACAGATTCTAAATCAGGATCAATTTCAGGTGTCTTGAATATATTATCACTTACTGCACTTGATATATTTGGTAATTGCAAGTGGATGGTGGTCCGGGCCCTCTTAGTATTATTATCTGCAGAGATACGGGCTGAATCCATATTCACAACCTAGTTTGATTGTAACGGCAACGGCAACAAATGAGTCGTGGTATCGAAGAAAAGTGCTAACTGTGTCATATTGGAACTTGTAAAATTGAAATGCTTCTTGCTTCCACTACATGTAAGAAAATAAGAACAATTATCCTCTATAATAAAAATTAAATCAAACTTATGTGCTGGTAGAGACTTGCAGTAAAGCCACGTCAAAATATAATAGGATAATTTGCTGCAATCCATTTCAGTACTGACTCAATCTTGACACGGGGTTGAAGTTTTGGTGCTACTTCGTTACCCTCCTATGTCGCATATACAGCGCTTCGTTGAAGGCTACAAGTGAAATCATAAGACTGTCATACTGACTGGCACATGCTGAAATAGCTGAAATGGTGTACGACTTTTGTGTGCATGTGTTCTCATTTCTATGAATATTCCGAAATCAAAAGGCAAAGAAACAGAATAACCGTTTTGACACAAAGATAAATTAGGGTGTCCGTGTCTACTCTTTCCTGTTTGTGAGAATAATAATATCCCGAATTAGGGGTTTTAACAAAGAATGCATTAGTAGAATTTGTTCGCAATAAAAATGCCTTTCACTTTTCACTCTCTTGATTATTTGCCCATCAATAACAGCATGTTTCGTTCGCGAAGTAAAAGGAAACTGTACCCCTTCCAGAGAATAATGAAAATTTGCACGAAAAACGAAAATGTAATAAATGTGTTCCGTAAAGCTGCGAACTTTCCTTTCACTAACATGAATGCATGCGGTATAATATGTTTTACACATGGATGTATATTTATTCATCACACGAGTAGGCTAAAGAATTTCGCTTTTTTGTAATAAGCTATAGAATAGAAGTATAGTTAGATCGTATATTGAAATCCCGTCAAAATTTAATAATTGATATACTGTGTAGTGTAGTGTACATTAATACTTGCGACGCATTACTTCTATTTTATTTTATGTAGGTATATATTTTATGTTCATGATTTACTAGAAAACTTGTGAAAGCTCAACCTTCCTCTGGTTGGAATGGAACGCATACACCACACACATACCTAGGCTTTGTCAAACGTCTCTTTTAGACTACATCTATAGCTAACCTCAATGCTTCAGCAGTGCAGGTAGACCTATCGTACGAACAAAGGAAAATCAATGAACTGGTTCTTGTAAAGTAATAAAGGGAAGTAATCTAATAAAGCAAATTACGAAAAATAATGTTTTTCGTTTCTCAGTGTACGCTATTTGCTATCCTCCACTCATGCATTATCCTAATCCTAACCAATTTTATCATATACCTATGTCTATTATATAACTTATAAGCCAGCGTCAATCCTATATTGAAAATTTTCCACTACTACCTACTACTATTATAATTATGATGCTACCACTATAATGACAATCTTCAGTCACTTGTAGAGAAAGTGCGAACAAAATTAGGAATGTCTGAAATAAGAAGAGTATGTAGCATGTAGCATCCACACACTTCACTTTTAATATATCCGGTGTACCTGCATGCTGCAGCTGGAAACCTTGTGGATTCCAACTTCACATGGTGTCTATGTCTGCAAAAATTAAAGCCACCCATGAAGAGGTGCACGATACAATAATTTGTCCTTTGGCAAACAACAGTCTAAGATGCATACCTATTTTAGTGTTTCAATACATGATTTATTTTAGCGTGGTTAGCTAACGTATAGGATAATTGCCAACTTTCTGGTGTATAACAGTTCTAGGGGGAAATGATGAACGAGTATTAATGCCTCTCTTGCTTTCTAATAAAAGGTTCTTATATGCACACTTCAGAAAGCACAAATGAATTTGTTCGTAACGTTTCAAAAGCCAACTGGATTTTTGGTAAATCATTTTCCCAACATGATGGTTCATTGAAGTTTAATTATGAAACGTAAGAGTAACATAGAAATTATTTATTGAAAACATATTTTATTGGATTCAATTAAGTATATGTTTGTGGAACATGCGATACTTTCTACAGAAACACTGACTCTTACTTGTTGATATTTCTAACATGAGGTATTAATCTATAAGGTATATTTGCTGATTGAAATTCAAAGGGTGATTTTGGTTCTCTGGTGCTGAAAAATCCCTGTAGTACATCTCTGGCAGCCATTTCTTGAGCAATATCTAAAGTTTCTCCAATACCTTTTTCAAAATGTGGAAACCCAAGTTAACACAAACAAAGTCTTGAAATTGAAAAATAGCAAAGTTTGGATAGTATTGCAGTGTATATGTAGTTACCTTTCCCTAGCAGATTTTTATTTTTATCATATACACCAACCACAAAGGCTGCATGGATAGTGTTTCGCCCAGCTTCATGAACTAGTCTTGGCTCTACAGGATCCACCCCCCTTTGCTTAGCTAATTGCACCATCATTTGCCAAGGTCTTGGTATGTCCCATATTTCATTTAAGTCTTTGCCGCAAAGCAAGGATGCAATCAAATCGATTACAAACTTTTCAGCCCTCGCTTCTCGAGAAGTTTGCGATAACGCTCCAATCACCGCTAAAAACGACCTGGAGTAAGTTGTATTGGACGGAGGATATTCCTGGAAATATAAACAGTTAAGATACATATTGGCGTGTGGAATGAACATGTATGTTTAACATGCTGTTACACTACGAAATCACAATTACATTTTCTCATTTTATTGACTTTATAATTATTTTGCGTACTTCACAAAGTATAATGTCCTTCATCCCCAAGTTTGATGCAATATTTGCGAGGGTCTCTGCACTCATCAAATGTTTTACCAGGGCACTAGAAACAAGCAGCAGCACTTATATTTAATTATTCAGTCCTGCTTATTCCATGTAGGGCCATCTTAATGTCAATGCCAGCTTACCTGTGGCCTTCAGCAGGAAATAAAGGAACCTCCTTCCGAACAAACCGGAAAAGTGTATTTTCAGTCAACTGAAATCCGATTTCTGCAAGTTCCACATTATTTTTTAATTCTAAAACTGCCGTATCGATTCCCAGCTCCTCCTGTTTAACCTTCTCTTTATGAATATATGACTGGTCTGTTAATGCCTCCCGAAGCAGAGCATCGTCAAAATCTTCTCCTAACCTTTTCCCAAACGCATATATTTCCGATTTGTAGTTCCTACATGTTCACACAGGAAGTCAGAATCACGTTTTTAATCCACGGCCGTAAAAGATAATAATAAATATAAATTACAGCTCATGATAACGACAACTTTACCAGTCCGTATAGGTGTAACGAGGTGATGGCTTTGAAAAGCGTTCCGGGTTTTTAAATTTTTCCTTTAGTCTTCGTATCCGCATAGCATACCTGTATGGTCGCTCGTAAACGCTAATATTGCAATTTGGAACAAATACTGAAGTGCAACCTGCTTAAATCACAATATGAAAACCAAACAACAAACATTGTTACAAATACAAATTTTCCACTCTTGTCGTGTGACATAAAAGAATTATTATAAGAAAAAGAAAGTGTGTAAACCATGTCTTACCAGCACTTGGTGTTAATTTACAAGTGGACCTCAATATTCCAGCCCCAAAACCAGGGCGAGGCATTACAGCCAGGACTGCTGTTCGTAACGCCAGATTCATTTTTCAAGGGAGTCGTCAGTCGCACAAATTGGAAATCGCAACCAACGGCACTGCGTGAAAAACGTCTATACTTGACGTTGAACACCTTTTGGAAATCTTATTGTAGAATAAACTGATCACACACTGATCATAAATGTTATTAGCTCAATTAAAATCGTAAACGTACTAAATGAAATTATAATATCGCATTTTTTCTAAACGGTTCGGGAAAACTAGTTTGTCCATGAAGAGAGAAATGTAGGTATACCTTCTTATATGTACACATCATATCATACCGCACAGATGGGATTTTGGATTGTGTTTCAACATTCAGCAGACGAGCAACGAGTACCGCTATTACCGCACCTCTTTGTACATCTGAACCAGGTTGCCCACACATCCACTCCACAAACAAACGCCACAGCCTCCAGAGAGACCCGGAGGAGACAATCTTCATCGTTATCCATGCTTGAATCCACGCTTGTCATGCAATATGCATCCACTATTATCCACTCATAGATTCCTGACCAGATTTACAGCTTTTTAAGCTTTCTTTTATATATGGACAATATTATGTCATTTTCAGAATTTGTGATTACGGACGGCGAAAGGTGGACAACTCGTTGTATTTATTATTAATTCCACAAATTCAAAGCAAATCAATAAACATGAGATACAAAGTTATCCTCTATGGAATGTCGAAGAATGTATTATAAATGGAAATTATAATGGACAGATAAAAAGAAGCCACGCTGTGAACTCTGTTAATAAGCGAGTGTCTAAATTAACAACACCACACCCGTACAATAATTTATTAGTTAAAATTAAGTCTAATTGGAGCTAAGTATTTAACCTATGCACCCACATGATGTCAATCAATGTGATTATCTATCGTGTACGTGTACCGTAAGTAAACACGCATTTGCATTGTTGATGATTGTTGTTGCCTTAATACTACTTACGATGTACAATCACTTTTACTGGCGTACTTACTTTAGTAGTGGAGAGTCTTAATTTCATGGCATGCTGTCGAGTGTCTTCATTGGTGTTCTCAGAATCAGATTTCTCGCTTTGCCACTTTGTGGAATTAATATGCCCATGGCTTTGATCTCTCATATCTTTCTTGACAGAGTTTTTAATAACGCTCTCCTGTGATTCTGATTCTGACTCTGATGAACTCGGTGCATGCGACTCAATGGATTCCAAATACCAATCATTATCATATACGTTGTTATTATTTGTTGCATTGTATTTTATGTTCGATCGCTTATCCTCCTTCCATGGATGAAAATTGAATTCAGGAATCCGAGAATCCCTACATGACATTAGTGGATTTGTCGAGACTGGAAGTAACATTGGCCACTTTTGAATTTCGCCGAGGTCTTTAATATTGTCACAAATGATTCTGGCTAGTGTAGTCTCACGAATTATTTCAAGTTGGTCTGCACATGGGGAATATAATAATAATGATAATCACCAATGTACAATCCTCAATTCTTCTTCAAAGTGGTAATAAATATAGCCTTACCAAGTGTGAAATGCTTGAAATACACCTCTCCTTCATACCAGAATCTATCCCCTCTTCGAAATCGGATATACTGATCTGCTAACAAGCAAGCTAGAGTTGGGCCTACTCTTCCGGACGGGACATGATATTCTGCCAACATTCCCGTAAATAGATCAATCTCCTCAATGTTCCTGAAAACGAGATAGTATAACAACTGCCGCAAGAGCTAACTGAGAATTTTGAATGCCCCTGACGTGTGTGTTAATTTCATCCCAACCTGAAAGCACTTGTAACATTCCCGTACGCATCAGGAAACCAGTAATTCTCCAAGTCCTCGAAAACTTTCACCTCAGAAAATCCACATATCTTTCTCCATTCAACGTAAGGTACTATGTCCATATCTCTCCCACGTTGTATTATTATCTTTACCATATCAATGGAAGCATTAGTTGATTTTACAGGGAGTGATCTTAACTGGAAAATGCAACATAAAATTCAAACTTATTCATGTCTTTCTTCATGTGGTCGTTCTAATTTCTGATGTTCCGATGGTAAATGTTAAATTAATATTTTACCTGTGTTGGAAACCCTAAAGTTGCACGATTTGAATTCAATGTGGACATCCCTCGTACTAGCGAACTCAGACTATTCCTATGTTTCATGATAAACTGGGGATTGAAAATTAATTCACTTATGTCATAATGCATAATCATATTCGTGGGATCCCCCTTCCACGTTTGTTTTAGGGTTCCAACAACCATGGAGTACCAAAAGTTGCCAACTGCGCCAGCAAAAACAGTTGACACGGAGGGATCAATAGCTGGATGGTAGTCGTCGAAGTATCCATTTCGTTGAAGGTTTAGGCCACTTATATTAAGAAACTCCTTTCCCAAAATTTCTGGCAAGAATTCGTTATACGTTATATGTTGTATCTGGGCAATGAGAATACGCCGAGTCTCTTGAAATAGTCGTTCATCATTCCAGTGCGGATTGACGTGGTGAAGTCTAGAGGCAATTCGATTATGCTGACGAACAAAGATGGTGTTAAGTGCAATCAAGGGCACTACTTGGTTGACATCACTGTCCCCTAAGCAAATAAAATTTGGATCCATGTAAAAGTAAAAGTAAAAGTAAAAAAGGATTCACGATCTAGTCACATGCGTTCCAATGCCACCTTATAACCTAATTTCGAAGACCGATAGATATCCGCACAACCAGACAGGTCAAATAAATAGAAAACAAAAACTACTTTTCGCGAAATCCAAACTTACCTGAAAATACACAATCGGGAATTTCGATTTTGATGGGATTTGTAAAATAGCATGTTTGATTGAGATCCTTAGCCTTCGGTAGAAAGTATTCAGAAGGTTTCCCATGTTTGTGTACCCTGAGCTTTCCAAACTTTTTACTTCTTAACATATCCGTTATATATTGCGACGCCCCATAAATGTTAGAAGCGTCGATGAGAGATGTGACTAAGTTAAATGGTGCACGTGGTTCTGTGTGAAACAGAGTAAATATACACATTTGCGAGTGGAACAGTCGAAGTCGTGCATCTTATATTTCAGCATACCTAGTTCACAAGAAGGGTACCAAGCTGGGATTGAAGACATTGATGAAGAACAGTTTCCCTTGTCGTTGCCAAAACCGCGAGTGTAAAGGTTTGCCGACTCCAATGTACAGCTGGAGAATAAGTCATCTTGTTCTTTAACAATGCTCAGTAAATGGTTATCCGTTTGGCCACAGCAGTTTACTGTAAATCCGGTTCATTTTATACAACACTTAGGCATTCAACTTTGCACATTAAAATGTAAATCTAGGGTCAGAACCTGGGGACTCTGCGACTTTCACCGTATCATGGAAAGTGAACATTCCCCACAATGGTAGAAATGCAGATGCTATTGGATCAGCTTTAGGTGTACCTCCATGGGCTTTCACGCTGACTGTTTCTGCACTCGGTAGCGTATGCAAATTAGCAGTTTGGCCTACTTGGTCTGCAAACATTTTTTATAAGTCCATACAGTGCATTTGTTATTAGCCAGAAACGAAGTCATACTTACTACAGCAATTCTTTATATATTTACGCCTTTTGTTTAAAGCAATTGCTGGATTAATAATTCTTCGGAAAGGAGAATACTGTGAACCCCATGATTTGTGAATCATATTGTTGCACTCTCCGTCAATCGAACGATACCAGTCCGTCCCATTGCAAAGAAGATTTGGTTCTGTGACGCAAAGGCTATCTCCTAATACCCCATCCAGAGAAAGCCGTTGTATGTCCAGATTCAGTCTACGAAAAGAATATAATATGCAGTTTTAAATAATCAGATTAACTGTTGTTAATTGTAAGCATGTAATGTAATATTATTTAAGTTATGTAACTTGTTCTACTTTCGTCTCATTTCTGCCACAGCGATTGCACTGGCTAATCCCTTCCAATAAAGCGTTGTTAGTTTAGAACTAGAGAGAAAGTCTTATTAAATTCATGAAAGCAAAAAGTTGAAAGAGAAACCACAAAATAAGAGAATTTGAAGAACCTGTTCCTATTTAACTTTTCTTTCAAAAGCCCTTCTGCATATAAAATACTACTTAAAATAGCGGACTGGTCAACTTGATGTCCATTTACTGTTACGGGTTTTGGTGCAATTGTCGATTCACTTTTGGAAGTTTTAAGGTGTGCTAAAAATTTAGCGAGTTTCGTAATATCATCCCCTGTCTTTTCATTGGTGTCATCGTCATTGTCAAAGTTCCATGCTTGACTTTGTGTTATGATTGAGTCATAAGAAACATTTAATTGCTGCGATCGAACATCTAGTAGTAATTAGAGGAATACTCCGTGAATTAAATTAGTTTTGTATTGGGGAAAATGTTTGTTGTTAATTTACCGTGTAAGGGCCATTGTTGCTTTCGTAAAGTTTGCAGAGCTATTATACTATAGTCCCCATTTGCGTGCTTGCCTTTCACATAAAAAAACGCCAATAAAGATATTGCTATCCCAGTGATGAGTAGAAATCTGGGGGGGGGGATATAATGCAACTTGTGATGAATGTGATACTGCCACGTTCACATTATTACGAAATTCGTTGTAGGAGCATTTAACATTTATGTTACTTACGTTATCACGCAGAGCACCAACGTACGAGAATTTGTCCAACACTGGTGTTTACACGGGAAGCAATTCACTACACGACAACCATTGCAGAATCTATGAAGACATCCGCACGTGCCTATTGGGCATCTAGTTCTAGGTCTGTGGGCATTTTCATTATCACCAGGATTGTTACCCCGAATGCTTTCCATGTAATTGCGCTCTACGGTTAATTGTCGTAACGTTAAATGGACATCAGATAAGGCCAACGGCAAAGCCTCATCGTCTGCGTCGAGTTCCTCAGATGTTGCATTATAAACTTGAAATGCATTTGGGTTGTGAAGTGTAAATGAATTTGAATTTGAACCGGAAATTGTAGAATTATGAGTTAATTTATTTTTCATAACATCTGAATCTTCGCAATTTTGGTTTTCTAATGCTCCACTATGTGATAAAGAAATTCCAGGTACGGAAGCAAATATGGACGGCGCAGAAACCCGAGAAGCGAGTGCATTATTTTGAGATCTTGTTCCTCCTAAAGATTTCATTTCTATTGGGGGATTCCCCGTTAATTTTTCTCGGACCTGATTTCTTCCCCTATCTCGGTATTGGCTTAAGCCAAAAGAATTAAGTCGTTGGAAGCCACTTGTTTGATGACGACCTGATGAAACACTCGGAACCGGTTCTTTGCGCTTCATGTTTCCAAAATATCACAATAGTCTAATTCAAACCTAAGTCAATTGGACGGGTGTATGGGTGCGGTGATCCAGGTCCCCTGCGCACAAATGAAAACTTGCTATCAACTTTTCGTTTTCTTAAATGCAAGTGAATTATAGTACTTCAATTAGTTTCATAAAGTTACTGAAAAGTGCCCACAAGAAATCATGGTAGATTTAACAATAATGTAGCAAGTTAGCTTTTGAACAAGCTGTAAACATGCCGTAAATTGAAAGCGTATGGTTTGTCTTACTATTGGTTCTAAAAGGATTCATCCTTTTACGCACACACTTTATTTCGCACAAACTTATCCTCCGAAATTAGCAAAGATATCAGCGGTCGCTGTTTTGCAGAATAACTACTGTATATTTATTTGAGTATAGTTTTAACTGTAAACTATGCATCGAATTGATATAGTGCAAACGCAGTCAAAGCGAAACAAGACAAAAATACGTTGCGCATTCATGTAAAATATATGGCCATATCATAAATGTATTTCCAAAGAACGACAGTAAAACACCTCTTTTAAAGCGACTCTTTAAATGAATAGGTCGTAAATGTTTGTCCTCTTTTTAAAATCATATTGTCTTTGTGACTTCTATAAACAGTTGTCGATATCGACGAAACGGCATATATGGAAAGGTTTATATAAGTCGAACTGTACGTGTGACATGACAGTAGTCGAGACGAGACAGATATTATTCATTCAATTCAAGAATGCACAAAAAGAAAACGACGCACCTAGCAGAATTCATACTTTATTCACTATATAGAATCTGATCTGATTGTACAATGGCGCATTCACGTAACTATTGTGTGTAAACATATAATAATGTGTTTAATATGCAAAGTTTAGCTATTAAAAAATAATTTCATGTGTTGTAAAAGTGTTTTTCATGTTTGGAAGCGCATAGAACGCTAAATACTATTACAACAACGCCACCACCACTGGTTCAATTTGATCACGTACGTAATAAGTAATAAGAAAATATAATGAATTGTCTTCCCTAGGATAGTTCCTCTATCATTATTACGCATTTGCCAGCAAATCAAAGTAGAATGTGCTCGTTCCTGCCTGCTACTTGTGAAACACTTGTTACAAATTTTGGCAGGTGGCCTGCATGCATGGGGAAGTGAACCAGCAAGTTCCAGAATAAAGGTTCATCTTCATGCTACGCGTTTCCATCTACAGTCGAAAACAAAAAAACCAACGTAAGACATAAGTTGTCTAACCTTGATTTGATATTTCAGCTAACAACTCACAAACAAAAACTTGCGATATTACGACTTATGACTAATATATATCGTGATATCAATATAAAAAGATATCGACAGACCTTTAGGTAGATAACATCATAACATTACCTACCTGGTGATGATTCATCCCATCACGCATGCATGGCTATTACTCCAGTTATTGTAAACAACTAAAGTTTTTTTTGCATGTTATGGTTAATAAGTTCCAGCTGGAACTCACAACTAATTATAGTATTTTGTATACCACTTTATTCTTGCACTTGCAAACCTTTACGTTATGTATGTATTTTGCATATTATACTTTAAATCTTTCATGCATAGCCAATGAACCAGGATGCGCATTTTAATTATCTACATCACAGGATATAGAAAGAATCATACTGCACATCAACTACCTGTGCAATAATCATCAACCGTATGATTACATATTGCTTTTCATGTTACATTTACTTAGGTATTTTCTCTGAAAAATATAAGAACATTTTCTTCTTCCGGTATAATCTTGCAACATGCATATTGTGCAACACACCAGCAACTCCAAGTACTAGGTATTTATTATATTTATGCTATGAAATATATTTAAATGTACACAAAAAGTGAATTCGACCGAGGGGGTTTAATCCACAATCTAGTTAAAAGAGGATCATGTCGCATGTATGTGTAAGTAAACTTATCAACCATGAACCTTCCATTTCACATGCAGTTTAATAATATATGCAGTTTATATAGGTATATCATACTTAGCCAGTATGCCAATACCAGCGTGCACCACGCGTCTTAGTCTCCATTCTCCTTAAGAGTTACCAGTTACTCTTTTAGCTGTTCAAAGAGTACCTGTATGCGTATATTTTGATATTCTTGACAATATACACGCTCATCTTGACTACTTAATGCGTGTGATTAGCAGTAGCAAATCAAGATTACATATTTCTGTGAAAACCTACGTCAGTAGGCAACGGTGCTCTTGAAGACCTGAATGGCCTAGGTATTTGAG